>VZTY01004678.1:74419-182134 GCA_013400935.1 Turnix velox
GTACTTCAATGAATTCACATATTACCAGGACATAAAGTTAAAGCAGCATTGCAGAGACATTTTTAACAGATGGTGCAGCCCACTGAATTTTGATCTTGCATAAGGTCTTAGAACAGTGCCACAGCAGTAATCAAATAATTTGGTGCAATCTACAGCTAGACAGTAGTGTCCATAAATTGTTTAAATTAAAACACTGTGATACAGCATCCCAGGAAAGAAATAATTGTTTGTGGTATATGAGAAGGTCTTTGTACAGTCCTGAAAACTGTGGAATGAGTCTGTTCCTCTCCTAAAAACATTACTTTGGCCTAAAATCAGATTTGCATTGCCTGCATTTGCTTACCAGATGCAAAGTATTTGTGGTGCACATGAGACAAATTTTCCATCATACATCCTAAACCATGAAGGGTGGAAATTCACTTGTTTCTGTTGAATGAAAAGGATGCTGGTTTCCCAAAAGTTACATGGGAGTTGTAGATTGGGAGTAAAAGTAATTCTTTCCCTGTCTTGTTCCCAGTGCTGTTTTTCTGTTTGAGTGCCTATATGAGTGAGTCTTCATTAAAATTTTTTACAAAGGTCACTTGTGAACTTCTGCAGCTAAAGCAATTGTATTTCCTGACTGTATCAGTGCAATAAAATCCAGACTAGTTACTGGCAAAAAAAGAGAAAAAAAATGTATGGAATCAAACTATTAAATTATTCTTGTATTTCTCTGGGAATTATTTTTCCTTTCTGGGGATTATTTTTCCTTTCTGAAAAAAAAGACTTTCCATATGAAACTGTCAGTCTGAATTACATCTGGGTTACATCATACTGTAGACTTGGTCAACCTGAGAGATTCTTACCTTTGTTTTATGAAACATTTCCAAACAATGTCTTTCAGTCTCTCAAGGCTCTCGGTGAGGCGATCAAATGCAGATTTATGAGTTGCTTTAGATGCTTGCCTTCTGAGGCCTTAGTAGAAGAGATTTTTTTGCCAAATTTCCTATATGATATGGAAAAGGAAGGCAACACAGTCTTTCAGATAAAACATAAAGCCTTGTTCCTGGACACCAGAGTGAGCCCACTCCCCTATCACAAATCATTCCTTCAATAATTATCATAGCAAGAGAGATTAAGGGAAATTAGGTTTTTATTATTATTTCAGGAAATATTTCCACTAGGTTCTGCACACCAAAAGTCAGCCTTAATTCTAGACAGTGCAGTATTAAGATGTGTTTAGCAAGAGACCTTTGGCCCTCTTCATGACTATACTTATGCAGAAATGTGATCATATAAAATTAATCCATGACTGGATGTAATTCACCCTGCAAGTGCAATCAAGCAAAATAATAAAGACTGACTCATCCTCAAGATTACTCAGTTAAACCTGGATTTCCTTCTGAATTACCTTTGTGAACACATACAGGAAATTAGGCTAAAATACTCTCAAAAAGATAACATTTACCTCGATACAAATTTTAAAGTGGCTTGTTCTCCCTGGATGCATTAGGGACAATCAGAAGAATTTTAAGCCTGCAGAATAAAATGTACAAATAGCGAAGTTATCAAGAAAATTGATTCTGATAAGGGCCTGTTTAAATTATTTACTTTGGACTCTGTAAAATCAGGACTGTTCTAATCCAGTGTAAATACTGAGTTAATACTAATAGCTCTATCCAATTCAAATGCTGAGCTGACAGAAAGATTAGGAAAAAAGGGGTGAGTTAGTATCTCAATATCTCATTTATGTGCTTATCTTTCCATACCTTTGATCTCTGAGATTTTTGAAATTACACTAAGTTGATTTTTTCCGTCAGCTTATTTTGGGTTCATTTGGACTCTATTTAAATTTGTATTATAACAGGCCACTGTTGAAACACTATAATTTATGTGGCATTGCAAGCATGTGTTTTGATAGCTGTAACAGCATTCCATTTTGGTAATAAAAATCATCCCCTTCGCTTCATGAAAACCAACATTATCACCCGTGTGTGTTATGATGCTTATAGTTATGAATGAGATTTCTTATAGTTATCAGTTCTTAGCATGATACTGACTTTAAGTAATTCAGCTCATAAACCAAAAAATGTAATATACATTTGCTCTATTACAAAGACAGAAAGGTCCTAAGCCAATTACAATAGAAAGACTGGGGTAAACAATCAATCCTCCTCCTCTGCTTTCATACTATCCTTCAGCTTAAAAACTCTCAGCCACCTTCAGAATAATTCTCAGAGTGGCATTGTACAAATCAAGCTCAGGCTGTCAGCACAGCAGTCTCATAAACCATGTAGTAGTGTCACTGGTTGCTGGCCTGATGCTAGAATGTCTCTCAAGGACTCCTCTTGAATCAAACATCTATATCTATGGTGTTCAATGCTGAACCACAGAAAGTTGTCCAACTCAGACTGCCACTTCCCAGGGGTTCTGTACTGAAGTCTGCTGGATGATGTGGTCATACCAACCTTACATTCACTGTGTCAAAAAACAAACCAAATGGGAAGCAGCAGTCATTTAGCAGGGAAGTTCTGAAAGGGACTCATGACAAATAGAGACACATCCTTTCTCCTAATCTTATTCTTCAAAAAAAGGCATTTCTAATTTTACCAGTAGTCCCATTCCCCCTCTTGCCTTGTAGCCCCTCTTCTGGACCTGTTTTCTTAGTTCGCTACAACAGAGGCAGAAAAGGCTAAAGCATGTAACCCCTCAACATCCTAGATATCAGCCTCAAAATAAAAAAGGGCAGCTAAAACATAAAAGGTTTTATTTTCCAGGACATCAGAAAAATTCACTCCTTTATTATTCCTCAGCAGGCTTAGAACGTAACTCTGAGGTTCATGGTGTCTTGCTGTTTTGTCTGTGTTGTGTGGGAGTTGGTTTTAGTCATATATTGGTCTAGACGACATTTCTTCATAGACGAGTTATTTTTTCTCACAGGCCATTTTAGTCCATCTTTAATGATACTTGCATCAATGTGTCTAGTTTGGTTTTTTTCCCTCTGCAGACAAAATGGATTGCACTGTGGAAATTAGACTGTAGACATTGATTTCACTTTAGATATCCACAGTGAAATGTTTATGGATTTGCTTCCGCTATATTAAAGTCAGCTTATGCAAAGAAACTAATTTTTTAGGTTACAGACTTTGAAGAAATCTGGCAACAGTTTCACAGCATGGATAAAGTTGTCTGCTATATGGAAAAAATTTTAAACTTCGGTGTTTAAGTAATTAAATTCACATGTTTTCAGTTTTTCCAAGTTCACTCCTTTTATCAGCTTATTTTAACCTCGTAAATGACACTCACTAAATTTTCAGTGCATTTATATATGTATATATAGTTAATTGACTAAATCATATTGCTGTCATCTCTCAAACATTTTATTTATCCTCCTAAACAATGATAATACTTGTGCAATCATGTTAACCTTGAGAAACCAATGTTACTTGGTGGGATAATGATGACAGATTAAAACTCAAGGAATATGTGTTTGAACTTTATTTCAGTTGTAGAATTCACATATAGAAGTAACAAAATGTATTTTGTGAATTACAGTTCATGACCAGTTACTCTGGAAGCCAGAGATATCTGGAGATTAAAAACACTATGCAATAATTACCAGGATTTTTCATGTGTAACACAGAAATTTTAATGTGACTTCTCAAGTGGCATGTGAGGTTTTTATCGTGCTGTTCAGTAAACTATTTTGTTCTGCAGCATAGTTTCAGAACAAACACTATTAAATCCTGATGGTAATGAACTTGATACTATTTCATAACTTATTCCTATTCTAAAATAAGAATCCAGGGAAAGGAAAATTTATATAGACTGGCCATTATACCTGTAGCCTTCTTTGCAAGTCTGCCAACTAAAATATTACATCCAATGTGCCACGACAGGTCTTAATGAATATTTTTCTAATTCTTCTGAGAACTGAACGGAGACTACTGCTAAAATTGTGCCATAATTTATATGAATAACAAAAAGCTTGTATTCCAGAATTTTATCCCTTTTGATGCAATTTGCAACTATCAGTCACATTTAACAGTTGCTCTGTTATCCTGGAACAAGAATGATTAGTTTATTGGCAGCTGGTGTTCTGCAACAGAATTTCTTTGCTCAGTAATGCTAGTTACTCATTTAAAAGCCAGTTGAATGTGAGTGTATCTGTTAAAACCACAGAAATCCTGGATGGTATAAGTTCTACTAAACACAAATGAACTTCAACTTACATTTTTCCTGCTGCTCAAGTCTAGCTGTTTTTAAAGCATTTGAGCTATGTGTATCCAGTTATATTTTTTTTAATCCTATCTGGGATTGCATTATAAAGGCTGTTTCTTTTGAAGCCAGCGAATGACTGGCTTTTCCAGAAGAGCTTTTGGAGTATTTTGGATAATGACACTTTATTTATCAATGGACTCACGATAAGTCAGTTTCTTACCTGAGATTCAGTACTATATTTGAGATACCTTCTCTCTCTGTTGCCATCAATCTGATTGACTTTTCTGTTATTCTCTTGTCCTTTTGTAATTTGGATGACATCTCAAGGTGACTTCAGGAACCAGATATCAAATGCAGAAAATGATACCCAGAGGTAAATGGGAAGGAGGGTATGCTTGAAATCGTCTGAAGTTGGTGAAGTTGTGAAGGATGAAGGTAGAGAGGAAAAATAAGCAGAGAAGAACCAAGTGTGAATATTTTGTCTTGTCTGGCTCTGTCCTGCAAATTTTCTAATTCCTGAAACAAAGCAGACAGGAAAAACAGCCTGAGGAAGATACAGACTTTTAGATGCCTCATGGAAAAGATGGATTCAGTAGCATCAGAGATTCTCTTTGTTGATGTCATTTTATTGCACCTCTACATTTCCAGTCAACAAGTACACAAGCAACATTTCTCAGTGATGAGAATGCTTCATAGGATTCTTAATTTTACTGCACGAAGAAAAAGAAATTCAGGAGTGAAGCAAGGATTGATTTTAATAAGGTTCATCAGATTATCAAGCATCTAAGAAGATCTTGGGGGAGATTGATTACAGTTTACTATATCCATTGTTACATAGTATGTCCAGAAAGCTGTATGCCCACCTGCTACTGTAAAATATGTTGTCCTACCTGTGCCTGACTGTATAATGTCTCCTTGTTTTCTCCTGCCCCAATCTCTGCCAGTAGGGCAGAAGTGATGCTTTTAAAAATAGCTAATATTAGAGATGTTCTCTGTCTCTTCTTACAGAGACGTCTTTGAGTTTGATAAAAAGGAGTATGAAAAGGATCTTTTTCCTAGTTGCACATTTGATACCATTGCACAATGAGATGGACACTGCCTAAGCACAGATCCTCATAATGCAAGCTTGATCCTGTATAGAAGTTGAGAATAAGTTGCTGAAGTGACCTCAGATCTCATGCCACCCCTCATTACTGCCAGGGAAGGGAGCAGGGAGTGTTCTGGGCTGTCTCTGCAACATGCACTTACTGGTAGTCTGGTCAGTGTGCCAGCCAGCGTGTCTCACCTGCTTGCAGGTTGTTCTCAGCCTTGTACAGAGATGAGTGGTGGCTGAGGAGCACTGGGGAGGGAACTGCTCAGACTGTATAGTGCTTTTGAGTGGAAACACTATCTCAACACTTCTGGCCCTCAGCAGATTTTTATGATGTTCTTAAAACCTTAGTAATTTAGAGGCATCTGTGTTTTTTGTCCAACTGAACTTTCTATGGAAGTTAAAGATCATTTAGAGGAGTGAAAAGAGGAAAACAGGCAGAAAACTCTCAGTAGATGGATGATACAGGGACTGAGAAAACTTCTTCGTCCAAAAAGCAGGGTTCAATGAAGTTGTTCTATAAGTTATATGTAGATTTTGAGACAGGGGTCCAAACTGCACCATTAAATGAATCCGAGGATCATTATATCACAAGAACATATTTAAATTACTCAGATCTTAGTGTGAGGTCACTCATCTGTAAAATATTTTGTTGCAGTTCTGAGTTGACAAGAGTAGGGTTTCTCTCTGTGCAAAAGAGCAATTCTCTGAAAACGCAAACTCTTAAAAACTTTGTTACAGAGAAGTGTGACCCTGGGAAGCCCTGTCTGGATGGATACAGATAGATTTGAGCTTCCTTTAGCTGGGTACAAGAGATTACAATATAGAGAAGACAGTGAAATGTATAGTTTTTAAAGAATGGAATGGAAAACAAGGAGAAAATGCACGCAAAGTTTTTAAAGTAGTGGACATATGGAATAAATTGCTGAAAGCATAAATATGTTCTATGGACAATTTGTTGAGGTGTTCCAAAATATTTATGTAAAAAGGTACAAAAAAATGGAGAGGGGAAAAGCAATGCAATCTGCATTTAGCATTCTTTTTCTATAGCTTAATTTTTCATTTTTCGGTGTTCAAACTCATCTGCTTTGCAGCTAACTTTGTATTCAAGGTTCAGTGTTAAAAACAGTATATAAAATCGAAGTATTTTAGAGCTGTGTAACTGAATCAATCTGATATTAAAATCTGATATTAAAAAAATAAAGGCCCCATGTTCTGCGGTGTTGTTTTTGTTGCTGCTGCAATAAATTAAAAAGAAGACAGAAATCTTGCACCATTGCTATTCTTCCCTCTATATTTCAAATGTATTTAATGTCTTAGAGCAGGTGGCACTGGTAGTTGGTATGTGTTTGTGGCTCTGCCCATGATGGATGGATAGCAAAGTAATTGGGCTGTGCTGAGTCCAAGTGCCAGCTGAATTTGAGTACATCCTAACCTCAGGCTTTGACTGGAGTCAAAGTGCTGCCAATCAAGAAGGAACATTTTGATTCATTAACAATTTATTTAAGATGAGGTATACACACTGGCTGAAAAGGATTAGGGGGCATATTTACTGAGGTATGTGTAAACTTAACTTTCCAGTTCACGGTAGCTGACACAGCTTAAACACATCACAGGGAAGATAATCAGAAAACACTTTCTTCCTTCACAAACTGTGGCTGCACTCACGTGAGGACAAGACATTTCTGTGCTACATTTCTTCCCAGAACTGGCAGGTTTTAAGCAGGTGAGAGTGTTGTCATAATGTGTTGAGGATTATCATCTGGTTTCTTTACTGGATGAAGTTCAATAGCCTCCACCTTCCTCCATGGTTTTCCTTATATGGTAATAAAGTCTTTAAGTCAGGATTCTCCTCATGGATCTGTGTACAGCATCTAGCACACTGGCCCATGTTAATGGCTGCAGATTACAGCTGTCATCTGAATAACAGCATTCAGTGTGGAGAACCCTTAACAAACCTTATAATCCTTAATAGCCGTATATATACAATAGTCTCTGACTACTAAGAAGTATACTAGTGACTACTGCTGCCTTTCATGGCATCTACAGACTTTCCAAAAATCCTACTGGCACCCTGGGCTGTAATCTGAACCTAATGCTGTATTTCATTCACAGCTGTTCCTCAGGAGGGTTGGAACTATGTGTTCTTTAAGGTCCCCTCCCACCCAAACCATTGTATGATTCTATGAAGCTTTTTAGATTTCGCTCTTGGGAAGAAAAATTTCTGACTTTTTGATGAAAAGGAAAGAAACAAAGCCATTTGCTACTGTTCACACAAACTTAGCTGTAAAACAACACTCCTGTGTTTTCTGCCTCCTGCGCTTTCTGCCTCCTGCCACAAGCTCTGGAGTAGCAGTTATACTTGCTGCTGCCAAAAGCACCTAGTGTGAGTGCTAGGGGAGTTGAAGGGTGAGAGTTTCTACTGCTGCCCAGCTGAAAGGTCTTAACACCATCAATAAGAATACTTAGAAGTATTTGCGTATCACAGGCAAACAGACGTGTCAGATTGGAATAGACTTGGGTCTTAAGACGTACACTGGCAAAAATACCCTCCCAGCTAATGGTAGTTACAGTGCTAAAATCATTTATTGCTGAAGCAAAACTACTCACTTTTGACACTCTGTTGAAAACTGTGATTGTTGAATGCAACAGCAATGAGTTTCTAAAGATCTTGGCTTCTCATCCAGACAAAAAATTTTCATTCTGCTCAGATGTCTCCCATAGTTCTGGCATTATTTACACATCTAATTTTCCCTGAAAAACCAAAAAAATCTCAGTTCAGGGAAAATATGGGTTGGTGCACAAGTCCAGGAGTACTGTTAACAGGCTCAATTAGGAGACTTCCTTTTATTGTCAAAAACTGCAGCACTGATTAGGCTCTTGCTGCAGTCAGTAGCACTGTTGACTTCAGTGGGAGCAGGGATCATTCCAAATTACTGTGTCTGTAAGAGAAGATATGCTTTGATTCTTTGATTTTTATGCATATTCTAATTTGATGATTTCACTTTAATGGATCAGACACCTTCTGAGTTTTCCCTCTCAAAGAATGAAATCCTGAGAGCACCTTATGTATTCAATAAATTTTCCATTGTATTATGACTTATTATGCTGAAAACATATTAAAATAAACAAGATATATGGCTGCAGAAGAAATCCACAGTCATAACCCTTTTTTTTTTGAGGTTGGCAAGGACAAGTCATTAATATTTCCAGAATGGAGCTGTTAAACAGAATGCTAGTTAATTCTCCCAGCTTTACACTCAATCTGTCTTCCTTGTTTGACTTCTACCTTTGGCAAACCTATCACATTTCAGCTGGTGACCCATTTCCACAAATGTTTAAAGTTACATTTAAGAATGAGAGAAATATGAAAGCAAGTAGTCTTTCCGAATTACAGACATTAATATATATGAAAAACTCAAGTTGGTTGCCTGAGCATATTCTCAGGTATTACAGAATTGTGATACAGGCTGGCTTTAAACTTCATGATTGCAGTAACCCAAATTCAATAGGTCTGAGAACACTCATACCAAGAAACCTCTTCATTGGAAAGTCATCGTCATTTTTTATGTGTGTATGAGATGGAACAGATACTTGCTACAAAACTCCCCTTGTAGGTTTTCCCAGCACCAGCTAAGCAACTTCCATTCTTGAAATGTATATCGAACAATACACAAATATACTGAAAATCATACTTAAAAATCTAACAAATTACCCATTTTCTTAAAGACATTAGTGTGAGTTTCCAGGAGTATTATGTAGTTTGGACATACTGTAAATGTCATTTGCTGTAGTGACAGCTGAACTGAACCCTTGAAATGGGTGTTCACTCCATCTGAAATTAAGGTTCGTTAAGTTTCCATGGGATCAAATGGAAAACCTATTAGGGGTTTTGAAGCCTTGCCATATCAACTGATGTAAAAAAAAGTTAGTTTGTGTAATATATATGTATGTACTATATTGGCTGGTTGTGGTTTTTTTCTGTTGACCTAGCCATTGCCATGGCAGTCTTCTGAACATTTTAAACAAAAAAGCTGCAGTCAACTCCACCTTTCTCATGTCACTAAAATAAACCTTGTTGATTGTAGTAGGCTTGAAAGCATACTGACAGATGCTAAGATATCATCTCTGAGGTTAGAATCTTTTCAACATATTGCATTCTTTCCCAACAGTTATGAGACAGGTGAACAAATGCCATGGACACCTGCCCAGGGAGAAGAAATGAAGCTAAGCAATCCCAGCCTCACCCCATCTTCTCACACCACCCATTTGTTCAGTGTGACATTATGTGGGAATCAACACTTTGACATGAAAATACATTTCTCATGGAATACAAAGGAAAATCTGAGGGAATGGTTCTTCCTGGGCACTTTTGTTCCATTACTCAACAGTATCGATTGAAACTTAATGAAGAGGGAAGGAATTAGTATAGTTACCCAAGAACTACATTTGCCATGCAACAAGGTTACTGAAGCCTTGATACTGTTTTGCAGTCGATAAAAATCTGCACCATATTCATACGTGCATATATGTTGGTAAAATCTAGATCCAAAATTTTAATAATCTAATACTAACATAATGATATCTAAAAATAAACATCTTATGATTTAATTTCAATAAAGTTCCTATTCAGTGATGAATCAACTATGATTTTTAATATGAGTACATATAAACTGAACATCTCTACAAAACTACCCATACCCTTTTTTTGTTGATTTCTTTGTCTTGTACTTGAATTACAGATATAGCAAATAACTGTGTTGTGTTATGATATTTAATTTAATTAACTGGAATCTATATATTCCAGCAAAATTTATATTTGGATCTCAACCAAATTGTAGAAGACTTTTAATGGTGGATGTTATATGTAATCTCTTGGTAGTTTAGAAAATGTTAAAACTGCTCATTACAAATACTACTTTTAAACTACTATCATCTACTAGTGATAATTTTATTAATCATTTTGTTATTTTGTTTATTTCCTCATCGTCTAACTGAATCCTCTTTTTGTCTAACTGTCAGTTCTGCTTTAGTTATGGACAAGGTGAACTACAGCAAGGATTGTTTGAGGTTTTCCTACTGTTGGCACAACATTTGACTTAGTGCTTTGGTTTGTTTTAAATCCAAGTTCTTCCATCAGTGACAGCTTATTATTTGCAGCCAAGTTATTTCTTGAATTAAGTAGGCTTGTAAAAACAGACAGTGAAAAACAAAGGATAGAAAAAAGAATGATAAATGGAAGTTATAAGGCGATTTTTATTCCTCATTTTTTGGGACATAAATAGTGTTGTCAGTGAGCTAGGGAATGCTCCATATGTCATATATTGAATTGGATGGGTGGCCTGAAAGGGGCAAACTCTCAGCTGCATCTGTGCCAGCCAGCGGGTAAATAAATGTCTCCATGACTAGACATGACCTGTTGTTTTCTACCTTAAATCAGTTAATAGAATTTCAGTTAATACTGCATAATACTTTTAAAACATTTACCCCCAAAACATTTGGAATTCTATTAATTTTCCACATAGGAAAGGATTTTTCAACCTATTTGTACACAGAATTTGAGAAGACTCTTCCTCAATCTTGATATAAATTCAACAAATAAATTCAACAAATAAACCACTTTTTACATGAAGTAATGATGACTGTATAGGCAACCTTCAGTATAGGAATTTTTTAAAAATCAAGCGCATAATTTTTGTAATATTTTGATAAATATATTATTTCATTTTATGCCAAACTTTGAGAACAACTACTAAAAAAATTTCAAAATGTTTGGTTTTTATTCAAAATTGTAACAAAAAATAATTCCTCAGCAAGTACAATTTTATATACTCTTCACTTGAACTATGTCTCATAATAACTTCAAGGTTAAACTGACATCTACTCTGCTTTTACTGCATAAAGGTCTATAATAAAGAAATTTAGAACTGTAAAAGGCTCACTCAGAGAACTCAGTCTTTTCTCATCACTGGAAATCATGTACTTTGTATAAACCGAAAGCACTGTAAACATTTATTAACATTTGTAATATTTGTAAAGAAATATTAACATTTCAGTGTTGTAAACTTGTAATAAAATTTAATGTAAAAGTTGAATTTTGAAATAAAATTTTACTTTATTTTCACATTTCTAATAAATAGCAATTGATGATTGCTATTGATGATGACAATAGCAGGACTAGGGGAAATGGATACAAGTTGAAGGAGGGAAGATTTAGGTTGGATATTAGGGGGAAGTTCTTTACTAGGAGGGTGGTTAGGTCCTGGAACAGGCTGCCGAGGGAGGTTGTGGATGCCCCGTCCTTGGAGGTGTTCAAGAGCAGTCTGGACGAGGCCCTGGGCAACCTCATCTAGTAGATGTGTTNAGAAATATTAACATTTCAGTGGTGTAAACTTGTAATAAAATTTAATGTAAAAGTTGAATTTTGAAATAAAATTTTACTTTATTTTCACATTTCTAATAAATAGCAATTGATACTTAAGATTTTAATTGTAATCACACCAATGAAAGTTGCTAGTACCAGTTAAAATACTGTATGGGGACAGATGAAGGAGTCTGTGAAAACACTTACCAAGAGAACATTGTAGAGAATTTCCGTGAAGGCTCTGAAAATTTATTTAAATATGTTCTTCTTGATAATCCAGAAAGCACCACAAAGAGTTACACCTGGGCTCACAAGCACTCACAGACTTACCTTGGATAATTATTTAAGGACATAGAATGACAGAATGGTATGGGATTGGAAGGGTTCTATGTCTAAAGCATGTCCAGCTGGGATCTGAACATCTCCAGAGACTGAGACTCTACCACCTTCCTGTCACTTCAAAGCAGATTTAGATGGAGCTTAGTATGTTCAAATTTGACCCTGATATCTTTTGTCCTGAAATAGCAGGTCATTACAAAATATTATAAATTAAGTAAGTGCAACCCAAAGTAATGTAAATTTGCCTATTTTAGTTTTTTTGTCACTATTAAATAAGATATTTTCAGAGCTCTGAAGGAGAGGGTGGGAATGAACATTTTAATCATATTTCCGGAAGCCAATTACAAATGTGACCTTTTTTACTCAGAGATATAAAAGCAAGGAAATTTTTGCATTTCAGGTAACTGCAGGCTGATGTCTTTCCAAGTTTCTAATAAAGCAGAAAAAATAATCGCATAAGACACTCTATGAATTGGAAACAAACAAGATACTGCTGTGCTGTGATAAGATTAAAAGGGTTTAAGATCTGTTTTCCAATGAGCTAGAGGTTGCATTTCTAGGTAGTTCTCTGCTGCGGTAGATCTTCGCTAATAGGAGGACACAAAGACAGAAAGTTTCATTTTGCCCAAAACAGAAGTGGGTTTAGGCATTTATTGCTAATTTAAATGCCCGAAGGAAGAAATTTTAATTTTTGTATATGTTGACTAAACTATAGAAACTACAGATTATAGTCTGGATTTTTCTTTTCCAGTGATCCATTTATCTGTTTGTTTGGTAATGTTGGGAACACTGCAAATATTGACATTCTTGCATATTTGCACTGCTTTAGTTTGAATAAAGATTTAGATTATTCTCTTTCAAAACAAATATACTTGTACCAACATTTTGTGGGAGCTTGTTGTTATCACTGTCACTTATTAGAAAAATTATTCATTAAAATATTGCCAAACTATAATACTTTGTTGAAATATAAGTTTTTCATTTTTTCAAGGTTTATGGAAATTCCTTCTGTTTAACTTTTCAGTAGGTACAAATTTGCTTTTGTTCATACATAATTTTTTAGAAATATCACACCTTTCAGAGTTCAAGTGTGATCTCTATTATGAGAATAAATAATATGAAAATAAGTAAGAAAAACAGGACATTTTTGAGCAACCAAGCTGCAGAACAGTAATGGCACTATATGGATGCTGACCAGTTGCTCTGTTAATTTCTTTAGTGTAAATAATAACTTTTACTATTTTTCCATCTGGTCTCTTCTTGTATCTCTAAGGAATAGCTTCACACTTGTTTACTGCATTTCCCCTCTTCTAAATTCCCATGGCCTTAGGTTATTTAGGTCAGAAACTTGCCAGTAATGAAAGTTCCTTTTTTTTCACAACATTTAGAAACATGGCATAGGTGGGAGTTTTCTCAAAATTTTTGAATTTTAACAAGAACATCCTCTACAAGTGCTAGCATGACTTTTTCTTCTCACACCCTCAGGGCAAAGAAACTCAAGTAAGATCCATCTCTAGTGTAAGAGACAGATTATCACAACTTTTTTCTGTATTGATCTTACATTGAATATTTAACAGATGCATAATTTCATAATTTTTTTCAGACAGTAAACAAAGTCACATAACAAGAGCATAACAATATGTTCAAAATTAGCTAAAAAAAGCAAAAGAAACCCAAAAAGCCCCAACACTGAGAGCATTCTAAGGGTTACTTTATTACTATACTTCAGTGAAGACTAAAAGAGTTAATAGAAAATGTGACAAAGTTTTCCAGTCATGATCCAACCCATGTCACAGAGTATTTAAATCTTGCATGTTAGAATATTTCAGTCCACTTTCTCCATATTGAAGCTATCACACAGACTTAAAGTGAAAGTTATTTGAAATTTGGCCACAGGCACACTGAGGTCTTATTATTACCCCCAACTGTGTCCACAAAGCACTGTGACTTTTGCTTCAGGAACACTTGGAACTGAAACACAGATTCAAAGATATATGGAACAAAGATGCATTTGCATACATTTATGGCCAAAACCACCCTAAAATATGTATATGCAAAGATGAACACATAATTAATGTTCTTCATCTGATCCTAAATTTTCCCACAATAGAAAAAGAAATTATTGGGGAAAATACCCTTAATAAATTTTTTTTGTCTTCTTTTGGCCTTTTCTCCTGCCTTCCAATTATATTCATATTTACAGAATAATTTTGTCAAAGAAATTCAGGGAGACAACTTGTATAATAACTGAACTTACATTTTAAAAAAATTATTAATTTTTCAGGGTGGGGTGTACATGTACAGGATATGAAATTAAGAAAGAAGAAATTTGAGATTGTCCTGAAGTGTTTCACAGAATTGAGAATTCATCTAAGGTTGAAGAAATACATTGTAATATGGTGAATATATGAAGTGGGTCATAAAAACTTTTAATGGTGGTGGAGAAAGAGAGAAAAGACAAAATTTTAAAACTTTTTTTGATATTAGGAGTTACTTCAACTCTTTCTAATTTCAAAATTATTTAAATTAATAATAATAATAAATAAAATATTTTCTTTCTCTTACAAATGGCTAGAAACAGATTTTTGGAGGAGACAGTGAAAGAAAGTTGCAGAAAATGTTGAGGAATAACCTGTGATCCAAGTACCTTCACAGAAAGAAAGTACAGTTTACTGGCTGTCAAAGTTTTCAAGTCAAAGGAAAAAACACATGACTCCCTAATATGCAATTTGGAAACAGATCAGTGTTTTCTGATAATAAAGTTATATAGCAAATAGAATGGCCTATAGAGAGGCAGTGACTTCTGCAACTGCTGATGTTTTCAAAGTTCCTCTTCAGTTGGAGGCACAATTTAGACATGCAAAGGATATAAGGATATAAACCTATACTTCCAGGTTACAGAGCAAATCCAAGGCAGAGAAGCTGACTGATCATGAGAAAGACTTTGTTATGGCATCTACAAACATGCTGCATGAAGATCTGACTCATTCAGAGGAACTTTAAAAAAGCATCTAAGGGTTGGGACATTAGTAAAATTCAACTGAAACCTTAAGTATTTTGAGAAACACCTATCTTTATTGAAAACTTTTGGAGCAGTCTCATTTAAATGTAGAAACAGAGATAAGTCATGAAAGTCATCACTACTTTCATTGTTATTAATTGGAAACTCAGACCAAAAACTATAATAATAACAATAAATACAAAATAAAAAATAATAATGCAGTTTTTCAAAAGAATCTATTCAGTAACTTACAATGTTTATTTGGATGAAAGTCACATATAATAACCCTGAATAGGACTCTCATTTAAAGAATTTTAGAAGATGATATTTAGTCTTCCTCGCATTGATGTCAGACTACTGCTATGTGTCCATGACCACTGGTCAAGAAACCTATTCTCCTAGGTGGCTCAGAACCAAACAGATGTGATTTGTTTCATTAAGTGCTGCACTGTATGTAACACTATAATCCCTGCTAAAAACACAGTAACCCATTTACTACCTTGTACATCCCTCAGATCAGGGCTGATTTTGGTTTCTCGATGGCTCATGGGGCTTTATGGTATCTTTCAAATGCAATGGTGAGATTCAAGCTTGTGCACTCCTTTTAGTAGAAAAATTCTGGTAAAAAATTATTTTGATGGGTAAATGCAGAAGCACATAGATGGTCTGATCTATAGGAAAAGAATTCCACCAGGTGCAAAAGGGAGCATATTAGAAAGGATGGCTATACTAAGCACACATGCACATATACACATGCACAAACTCACAAATACCCCAAATATTGCTTGAAGTTATGCATGTGCCTAAATACTCAGCTAGATGGTACCTTAATGTAATTTAGCTTTACCACATCTTTTCGTTGTTGTCTAATTAATTTTTAATTGCCTGTATTTTGCACTAACAGGACTAGTATTAAAAAAAACCCCAACTTACTGCATTTATCATATAAGGTATAATTATTGCTCTTATTTCTGTCAATCTATTTAGAAACAGAGAGCTTCAGAGTTCTTTTGTGGGTGCTCAAGGATCCCAGAACAGCATCTGAAAAAGAATTCATGTAATTCCTTATTCAAACCACTTCTCTGTGATGCCTTTCATTCCTGTGAAACTTTTTAGGAGGCTCAAACCTTCATTCCAAATTTGGCAAGCTAGATCAAATCTGAAGGTGTGTCAAGGTCTGAGAACTCTCAAACAGCTATTAAAAATATTTCCATTTCTTGGTTATAAGTTGGAACTGAAAGTGGAACTCTTCAAATATCATGAGAACAAGTGCCAAGTCCTGTATGAATATAATTTTTGAAAGCAAGAGGTAATTTCTATTGTAAGCCATCAACAGTTCTAAATAATACTTGTTGATAGGTAATAGAAACTTGACACAACATGAGAAGGCTGTGCAGGTGGGCATAGGAGAGTTTGAGGAAATTTTACCAGGCCTGCTGTGAGTCACACTGGTGACTCAGTGAAGTGGAGAGGGCTGTGAAATGTGATGAAGTTCTGCCCCAAGCATTGAAATTACTGCAGCTTGCAGGAGAGCACCTATTTCACAATCTGAGGATTCAATTGCTCAGAAATTATCTTTGGGTAGATGGCATCAGGGTTCTACAGCACTTACAAAAAATGTGCTGTACTTTACACTGCTCTTTTAAATTGTAAATTAGGCATTTACCACATTAAGTGCATCTCTAGAAGTAGTTGAGCAGTTTTCCAAATATACAGGACTAATGCAAATAAAGTACTAATAGCATTTAAGAAAAAAAAGAAGAAAGAATCTGGCCCACCCACTCTCAGAAGAGATTAATAATTTGAATCTCTGTGAAAGCAGTGTAAAGAAATATTTTAATCAAGTTTTTAAATTAAATATTTCAAATTGATTGTGCTCACCGTCTTTCATGCATCCAAAAAAATAATCTTAGCATGGCTAAAATGCTCAGCAGAGGGAAATGGGACAAGAAATAGTAGAATCTCTCAGGCTGAGCTGGAGGAGCTAAGTTGAATGGCTGTTGAAACCAAAGCTAGCTCCCAATCTCCTTGTTTGAAGCAGCTTAAAGCAAACTTCAGTGCCCTGATGTTTAGGCCACACTTTCCATCACTTATTCCAACTCTTTTGAGAATTCTATTTGTCATCTCTAATGTGTCAGGAAGTATTTCTCTGCTCTTTTCAGCAATTTGTCTCTGTCTACTGAGTCTAGAAACTTCAGGGTGGAGAGGGAGGTGGTGGGGTTAGGGGGGAAGAGTAAAAAGAAAAGGAGGGCAATGTCTACCATCTTTTCAGCACACAGTCCTTGGATGCCCCCTCCCTCTCTCTTGCCAGGCAATAGACAATTGACAGTGCAGCTTTGTGAAGATGATATTCATGTTGCTTATTTATCAGGACCTTGTGGATTGTAAAGGAAAAACAAGGGAAGAAATCTGAAGGACACACTGCAATTCCCTGGCCAACTTGCATCAAGCATCTGTAAAAGCAAGCATCAGTAAGAGCAGATTTCCTTGTGCTATTTCTTCACCTCAGGTTGGAGTGCTGTCTGGAAATGGGAAAGTAATAAAGCTTATGCAAACATTCCTGTGATACAAAGAAATGTTTGATTCAACAGTTTGTCTTCCCCTCTTTTATCGAGTGCCAATTGACATTCTTATTTGCCCAGTAAGAGTTAAAAAAGAATCATCTAATTTTTTAATGGCAGATGCTCCTTAAATAACAGGAAATGACAGTGAGCTATGTATAGAATTGGATTTAGATACATCTGAGCCAGTGTAACTAACTACTCAGTGCATTTACCATGATTGTGAGCCTTTTAGTCTCCTGAATGTCCACACTGGAGTCTTCTCCTGACTTCAAAGATCACAAATAATTATCTGTTTAGTCAGTGGAAATAAGGTAAAGAATCTTCCTGACAGTTAGTCACAGTGGACTTGGGACTGGTGTATTGTACATAAGTTTACTGTATATGACAAGAGATCTGGAAATTGGATTTCGTATGAGCTTAAACACACATCACAATGCACCTGAGTATCATGCATCATGTCAAAACCATGTAAGAAATCTTTCCTAGTAAGGGCTGTGTAAACATGCTTTTCAAATGAGTGATGTCCTGCATTACAGTGAAGACTTCCCCTTGCATTGGAGCACTGCAGAAAAAGTCTCTCTCCTGCACAAACCTTAATAATGAAAAATTCAGGCCCTTTCTTGGTGTGTGTGGTTTATTTTCTGAGTTCAAGGTGTGATATTTATTGGCTTTGACCTCTATGCTATTTCAAATCTTGGAGCATGCAACATTTTTGTCATTAAAATACTTCAAAACCATGGTTATAAATCAAAGCAAATGACAGTACAGAAACAGGCACAGATGAAATAGGTGTATTGTTCTATCTCAGGCACAGCCCATCATTATTTTCTTTCCATTGCATCTGGCCAACTTGCTAATTTAATTACTTTCTTCTTCTTCTTTCCCCAAAGAGTGAAATCTTTCAAAAGAACAAGATTGGTCAAAGGAACTCTCTCCAAAGCTAACAGAGCTAGGCAAATGTACAACAGCTGCAGAGCTCAGGGTAGAGTTGTGGAGGGCTTAAGTGTGGAAGTGCGCCTACACATAGTTGCTACTGCATAAATTAGCTTAACATGACTAATCTGTCGCCCCAAAGCTAGAATTCATACTGATCTGTTTTAATACTTAACAAATAAAATGGGTCATCAAAATACATAATTTCTTTAAACCACTGATAATCTACATTTTTTAATCCATTCAGAGAAGAGTGAAGTAATTCCAGTCTACTTCATGTGCAGTTTTGTCTACTAATAAAGGAGGGCTAAAGAGAGAAAAAAGGCACAAGTGCAAAACACTGAAGGCTGCACAGGTTATTCAGTGAATCATATTCCCACTTCTGAAGTTCAAAATTATATTTATTCAGTGATGTTCAGTTCACCACTCCGTAGTCTCTACAGAAAAGACTCTCCACTAAAACAACAAAGTAGATAAATGCATGCTACTCTCATAACTCAAGTCAGTCTGTTTTCAGTCAGAGGAGAACATCTTTCATTCTTGTGCCATTTCTGCTTGGTTTACAGAGCATAGAACCTCAAGGGAGTTTTTCTACAAAATACAGGGCAATACCATTTTGTTTACTATCAACTGTCAGAAGGCAGTTAATATTAGTCTTAACAAAGGAATGTGCTAAAATCGGTTCCCCAGATTCTTTTAAAATTGCCTCTTAAACAACATTGACTTCAAAGTATCTCTATTTGCAGTTTTCTTAAGTGACTGAATGTTTCAGAAAGCTCTTAGGACCTAAGCACTAACTCCTGAATGCATGTTAAAAAGTTTTTTGGAACTGTTGTACTGAGACTCTTTTGTGCTGGAAGAGGGGAAGAATGCCACACATCATGATAACTGTTTCCTACAGTAGTATTATCAGTGCTGAGGGAAAGTGTGTTTTGCATATTTGGGCCTAGGATAATATTTCTGATGAGAGTCTAACCCACTGTGAATATGGCTTCATGAGTCCTCAGGCTCATTTTCAGAGCTAACAAGTCTTTGTTACCCTCTTTGGCTCCCTCTTCTTTCTGGAAAAGACCAGGTTATCCATTTAAAGTCTGAACAACAGCCTAAAAAAATCACTATGGCTTCCTCACATTTCAGAGCAGTTTTTAACTCCATATCCATCTGCCTACTCTTAAGAGTTTTCCTCTGAATTTTTGCCCAATCCAGTTTGAAATAGCTAAGGCATGTGTATGACAATACACATAAGACAGATGTGCATTGCTTAAGCTAAATTAAGCCGAATTTTTTCAGTCTTCACCGCTGATGCACCACATGCTAGAAGAGAAAACAAGATTGTGCCTGTAAACTGCTGGAAAGCACACTGTTCTTAAAAGGACTCAGGATCCTGTCAGTTAAAACTCTGAAGAAAATCTCCAACTGTTTGCCTTTAGGAATCTCTGTGTGATGTTGGAGCAAGAAGCTGCAAACAGTAGCTGCCAACCTGGCTGGGATTCCTAGAGCAATCTCCTGAGATCAGTGCTCTGACAGGTCACATCCTCTGTCTGGCACCACCATTCCCTATTTTCATTAAGACTTATTTTCCATTTTTTCTTTGTTCTTCTTGCATGTGCCAAAAGAAACAAGAGGGCAGTAAAGCACAATTTTAGCTGAATATGAGTTTTATCATTTTACCACTGCATTACAGTACTTACCAAGTATTTAGGTTCTGTTCTGCTAGGAAAAAAACACATATCAGGATTTAAAGGAAGCTTGTGCTAAGCTTTAGTACACAGACTATAAAGTGTGCATGTGATTTATTATTCCTTCAGTCTAAGCAAATCCATATGACATTGTGACTTAATATAGTCTTCACCAGTTCCTCATACAGCTCTCGGTGGAAAACATCATCCCTCTTCAAATCTTTGCCTTTTTATCCAGACTAGACTTTTTAACAGCTCAGAAATAATTGTAAAAACAAAATTGTCAATAAAATACTCTTTTTTGCATGGCAAAGAAATCAGCATTTGAGACCACTTACTTAACTTACAAAGCTAAACAGAGATCTACAGCTAGGTTTAAAGAGGTGTATTTAGTGTAATTTAATGGAGATCCTTTTGTAATTCCTTTACCTTTTTTTGAGAGTGGTCATTTATGATGGCATCCAGACCTAAACCTTCATTTCCTCATCCCCTCTAGTCCAGCCTGGGAGGTAACTTTTGCCTTTGTCCCTCAACAGAGTTCTTGGAGTGCAGCTGTGCAAGAGACTGGGAAGGTGTTTACACCGAAGTACTTATTTATAAGACTAATGTGTCCAATCTATCCACTTGCCCATTGTAATTGAAACTATGATGTATGGGGAAAGACCTTACAGAATACTCTAGTGTCTCTTTCTGGAATGCAGTCTTTCTTTGATCTGTCATGGGCATTTGCTGCACATATCAGTTGTGATCTGGTTCCAGGAACTAAATTAGTATGAAGCTAGCCTTGAAAAACAATAGTTACCCTTCTGTCAATTATGTCTCTGA
Source organism: Turnix velox (assembly GCA_013400935.1). Lineage (NCBI taxonomy): Eukaryota > Metazoa > Chordata > Aves > Charadriiformes > Turnicidae > Turnix > Turnix velox. Next base: position 95,415 of record VZTY01004678.1, read on the forward strand.
AATTTTGTCACAGTTAAATCACACAAATCAGTGCCCAAAGAAAAGGTGTGGGGGGAACATGAAGTGGTAAAGAGGAAGGAATGAGATATTTGGTGTCAACCTGATGTTAAGTTAGCTAAGTTACACTGCCCTCCCTCAGGGAGATTCAGCCCACACCCTGACTCCACAGGCTGTATGACATGAAGAATTGGGAAGTTCCAGGACACACTTTGTCTCACCCCAAACTTCAGATCTAAAACAGGCCAGAGGATCCATGCTCAGATGATGCCTTTTCCTTCCTGCTCACTGTAAGGAGAGCAGTGAGTGACTTCCCTCAACAGTACTTCTCTGCACTGATGCTTTCCAAAGCCAGGTGAGGCAAGTCCCATCAACATTGCTTCAGATCACAAGGTATTTCAGAAGAGGAAAGGATTTTAATACAATTAATTAAATCAACACTACTGAAGTACAGAGGTACTTTAGAGTTGGTTTTGTACTTAGCCCAAAAGCTTGATGTCATCATAGAGAGAGCCACCGTTGGAGCTGCCTCACCCACCTCCCTGGAATTTTCTCTGCCTGTACAGAGGCAGGGTTGGTGCTAAAAACGGGGCTGTCTCTGACTTCTTTGCATGACAAAATAACATGAATGAGAGGAAGAAAAATAAAAGCTACCAAAAAGCAACTGACCCAATTCTCAATTCAGTCGCTTCCCTGGATGGGAAGAGCATTGAGAAATGCAACTTACAGACAGAGTTTCTTTCATACATGGGGCAAAAAGAGGGATTCTGGTATTTGTGAAACTTGTTCTCATAATTATAAGTGATGGTGACAGAAATATCATGAGTTTCTCTCTCTTCCTGGTGGGAGAAAGGAAAATTCCTACTTAAAGCAGTCAGAGGTAGTTAGTCCTGAATTGATCTGATGCTTGTGTGATTGCGACTGTGTCTAAGTGATTGTATGGAAACTTCAAAGAGAAAAGACATTTTCTAAATCACTAAACTGCATTGAGAGAGGTTAATAGTACAGAGTTTATAATTTGAAAGAAAAGATGGAATTTTACAGCTTTCCAGCACTTGGCCAGATGAGCTGGAGAAACGGGACAGATAGAGATATAGGTCTTTCCACAAGTGAAAAAGACAGTATGTTACAAAACAAATAGCAGTACAAACCTGATACCATTTTTTGAGACCAGTGGTGTTTGAGAGACCACAGAATGAGATCAATATTGTCAACACCATATGTTATGAATCATCTCTGCCAGTAATAATATGGCATCAAGTACAAACATCCACTCTTGCCATAAAAAAAAAAAGCCATAAAAAAAAAGCATGAACAAATGTCAAAGTAATGATAATAATTTGCAGAAATAAATTAGAGAAGAGAAATAATTTGCTACCCCTCATCTCATCTGTAAACGAGTAGGACTGATCACCAGTTTTGTTTCCAGGCTAGAGCTGGCCAGAAAAAAAATCTTATTAATGATTTTGAATAAGGAGAATCTCAATTCCCACGCTTCACCAAGAAAAATCCTTTCAAATATAGAGTCTGACTATAACTAAAACTGTTGGCATACTCAGCTGTAAGGTGTTCTCCAGCTCTAAATTTAACCAGAAATTTCAAACCAGAACAGAGAAATTATTTCCTAAACAGAGGAACATAGGAAATGGTCTTTTCCCTGTACATCCAGTTTCTGACAATTAGCAGTTTAGAGACTTCCTGAGGCAAAGGTTGGATCTGCACTAACAGGTTTAATACTCTCCAGTGAGTCAAACCTTTACAAATTTGTCTAATCCCTTTCTTGGTATTTTTGGCTTCCATCACATTTAGCAGCCCAGAGTACCTAAGTTAGTTAAGTGACATTTGAAAAGGTGCCTCTTCTCTTTGATTTAAATTTGATTCCTGATCTTTTATTTGAAGACAAACATCTCTCATACCATTTCTCTGCAGTGCTTATGATTAATCTTCTTCAATCATGACACTTCTGTGCCAGAAAATCTTTCTATATGTGAAATCTGCAGAAGACATTTGTAGCTTGGCCAGTCCATGGCACTTCTCTGAAGTTTTTAAAGTTCTAGCTGATTATATTTTCTCCTGTGTAACTACAAATGCACACTCAGTATCTCAGTTTTTCTGTAGTTTCAAAAATTACTAATCAATCAGATTGTATAAGATTTAGAATGGAGGGACTGTAATTGAAGTCAGCTACTCACAGTGGAACAGTTTAAAAAGCAAAGAAACTACAAAAATCTGTTAAAATTTCTGAGACAACGTTTGACTCAGAAGACATAGTTGGTTGCTGCTATACACCATACAAGAAGCTTAAGAAAGAAGTCTCTGGATTCTGGATATTCTAGGTTGAAGCTATAACTGCATGTTTATCTTTACACTAACAAGAAAATAGTTTGACCCTGACACTTCAATAATCCCATTTCTTCCTCCCCTCAAGAATTACTTGCTCATCAGTCCGTATTCCCCACTTAACTGTTGTCTGGAAAGCAGTCTTCCCTGAAAATATTATGTTTCTACAATGTTTATGTTGCAAGTTAGACAAAATCTGAATTCTTCACCTTGAAACTGTCATCAAATATATTTAGATAGTTTTGCCTAAAACGGAATTTGTCCTAAGAGTGATAATTTAATAGAATTTATGATTTATATAATTTCAAAATTAAGAGTTCTGATTAGAACTTGTTACACTATAGTAAATACCTGAAGCTGCTACTACAGTCTTTAAAATCTCAGTAGTCATAAAAAAATGTAATGAAATCTAAAAACATCAACAGCTGTTGATGTTATGGGAGATATCAGTACATCATGTGAAAAAAGGTACTTTCCACAAATTCTAGATTAGCTAACAAAGTGTTTTCTAGGGGCTTTTTTATCAGTAGAAAATTTCCTCAGACCAAACAGAACCATGTCCACATTTTCAGTTTGCACAAGATGTTCTCAGACACATTCATACTACAAAGACAGTGATAAAGCTGATAAATAAATGTGAACCAATGAGTGAAGAGAAGATAGTCTCAAACCCACAAATGTCTTAAACAGGGACTCCTGACTCCTCATTTCAACAGTACAAGTAAATCAGCATTTGCAAGATATCAGCTTTAATCCTGAGAAGTTCTACAGAGCTTGTGTTTATATTCACAATACCAGAAGAGCAGGTGATTTCAAGAAGATTTTAGGATTCTTTCTTCAAATATAGTGATCTTCTCAGAGTGTCCTCTGACTCTGGTGATCACACAGGGTAATTTTACTTTCTGAGAAGACAGTGAAGATTTTTCTGCTCCTCCAATCTGTTCCTTCTGCAGAGCATAAGAGTAGGAGCAAAGGTACCAGGACAGACCAGCTGCCCAGCTGTTACAATATCCTCAGTCAAACAGTAAGTGCTTCTAAAGCCAAATAGAAGCAGAGCAAGAGTTTTTAAACAATGGACTCTAGCAGGCTGTTTAGCATCTTTTCCACCTGCAGCTTGTATCTGCAACTTATGTGCAATAAAGTCTTATTTTGTGGATTCTTTGTAATAGTGTGCATCAATAGCAAAATACTACATTCATCTGCATTTCTGTGTCCTGGTCATTTATTAGCATGTTCAACAATACATCTCACTGATTCCGTACAACATTCTACCTACAGAGTATCTCCATTGGGCAAATTAGCAGTTTCTATGCATCTTTTGCTCCTTCTTTTCAATATTTATAAATCCAAAATCAGATTTCACATACACCACAATAACTTATTTTCCTCTCTGATACGAATTTACAAGCACAAATTATGCTTTCCAGTTTAGAACAAGACCACTTCTTTTTTACCATTTCTCATCTCATTACATCTGCTAGGGGACACGTGAAGTAAGCCCACAGTAACTCAGGCAGATCTTTGAATTCATCCTCTCATAGTTTGACTCAGTTTTAAAACTCTTGTGAATGATCGTGTGAAAAAAAGGTTCTAAAATCCCAAAAGCCTTGTATCAAACTCCAAAAGAAAGTGAAACAGTTATCTTCCATGAGGCATGTTGACTCTTTCCTCTCAAGATTATATCTATGCATCTGTATATTAATCTTGTTTTAGTTTGTATTTCTGGTACTGGTATGGAAATTGATCTAACCGCTCTGTTATTCTTTGAAACCTCTTACAAAAAAAATAGCACTTTCCATTCCTCCAGTGCAAAAGTAGCTAATGTGCAATCTATTCATTCCTATCCATTTTCCCTTTTTTCTAAAATCCCAGTCTTCAAGAGCTACTACTGTTTACCAAATGACCTTTTCTAAGGGCTCTTCTGCTGATACTGTTATTTCAGATAGTTCCTTGCAGTATTTTTTTTTGAAGGAAGGCTTCTGAGTAGCAATATCTCTAAATTCCTTCACTGTAAGTAATAACTAACCTAGTTACTTTTTCTCAGATAGCCAGTTGTATCTTTTGTGAATATTCTGTTGAAGTCTCAGTCATGACTCAGTAGCAAGATTTTTTTTCTTTCCTTTATTAAATATTTTTTTGCCTTTGCTAAATTTTCTCAACATCTTTTTTCAGTCTGCCTTAGGATTGTTTTATACATACAGTGTTACATTTAACTTGCCAATGGATTTGGTCTTGTGCTTTTTTTTTCGGTTTTGGTTTTTTTTCATTTGTGAACAAGTTCAAATTATGAAGGATATTTTTTCTCTTATTTTTGCTTCTTCCATTTTCTTTTACTCTGAAGTTTAACTTTACCACAGTTTCTTCATTGTATGATTGGGGGTTTTTTTTAGGATTAACAAGTTCCAAATTCCAAATCCTTTCAGTTTCTGAGGTGTCCTGTCACATCAAAGTAAACGTCCTAGTCCACCTGGTATATAGACCTTTAGCATGTATGTAGAAATAGTTATATAATTGTAATCTCATATAATTTGATGATGGCATTTATATTTCAGTTTTCTTGCTAAGTTTCTGGTATTCATATCTGGCACATATCTCCTTAATTCAAGGAACAGGATTTGCTCCATTAATTTGTTTGATTTCCTGAGGTTCTAAAATAAAGGAATTGTAAACTGGTTCACAGAAAACATCTCATTTTCTTTATGGGGGCATATATGACAAGCTACCATTAGTGTATGCTGTCATTGAAAAAGTTGAATTCAGACAAGAGTTGTGTGGAAAAACTAATATGTAATAAATGGCAATTCACGTGCCTGCAGGAATGAATGCCAAAGTCTACAACTACTGCTAAGACTTCTTTAATGACACATTTGTAGAATATAAAGCAAAAAAGCCTACATGGAAAAAAGGCACTTCTCACTTTCTGAGACAGTGGTGGGAAGTGTTAATTGTTATTCATGGAAAATCATTACTAATTTACAAGCCAAAAAACATACCAATTTCTGCCAGAAAAGCTAACAGAAAAACTGTTGCTGTATTTCTTGTGTGATTTTGCTTGTGAAATGTGATTGGAATGATTCTTTACCCCCAGTGGGTGAATGACAGCCAGTCTGAAAAACCGCAAAGTCACTGGAGTAAATGGGTGCCTTGAGAGGGTATCTAACTGCTACATATTATATACATTTATGTACCCGTACCAAACAGTTTGGGGTTTTTTGCTTTTATCTAATAACTAACTGAATAAACTAAGTCACACTTACATTGGTATATTGGGTTAGAACCTCACGTGTTTTTTCAATGTGTAGTGAAACAAATAATTCGTTGTGTTTTGAAATAACTTAGAGCAGCCTCTGCCGGCTACTTAGGTTTGAAATGGATCTTCACTGAAACTACTTATTCCCTCCTGTACTGTTTATCTGTACTGACAAAAAATGGACCAGAATTTCATGTATGTTCAAAAGAGTGAATTATCAGCCAAGAAAAATCAGCATTTTTTATTATGCTTGTTAATTTTTTCAAAAAGGATAAAAAGACAGTCTTCAAATATTCCATTCCAGGCTTTCACAATGTCCCATCCAAAGCCTAAGGTTACCAATTAAAAAAAATTAGTCTATTTAATAGAACTTTGAGTTTACACTCAGATTGAGCCTAAACTGTATAAATACTTTAGAGGAAAATGTTTTATTTTAGAAATTTTAATTTCTTTTTGCTATTTTAACAAAAATTCAATATTGTTTGTTTATTTGTTTTTTCAGAAGAGAAATATTGACAGAAGACAAATTTTTAGAGAATACAATTTTAGAGCTGTGAAAGTAAAACCAAGAATAATAACAACAAGTTTGCATAGAAAAAACATTTTCTAATTCATAATACATTCACTCATGCATGGTAAAGAAGCAAAACTGTACCACTGAAGTAATGGCTAAGGTGACAGAGAGAAGGATATATGAGGTAGCCTACATTTTGGTAAAATGGGAGAAAATCAGTTTTCCCTTTTGTACTGATTCCTTCATCTTCATTTTTAAATTATTCCTGAATCAATTTAAATCAACTGGAGAAGATTTTTAGCATACTGCAGAAAAATAAGTTTGGGTCATGTATCTATTGAAGTGAAGATTTAAAACATCTGAGTTATGATAATAAACTGTGTAGTCTTCAATCATGAGGATGATGTCTTAGATAATTTAGTATTTCTAAAGAGCTTAAAGGAATAGAAGCATCTTAAGATCACACTTCAACAATTTCATATATCAATAAATATTTCTTTATCAGTTTTGGCTGAGACTTGGAGTGTATTATTATACTGTATAATATTGAATCTCTTGCACAGTCAAGTATAACAAGTAATGAAAATGAAGTATTTTCTGGTGAATATTCAAGCTTTATTTTCTAAAATTGGAAGCTCTTTGGAAAAAATTATTAATTTCACAATGTGAGATGCTGATTGTAGGTAAGCATACTGTCCACTGGGTTGATCTTTTCTTTTCATGAGCTGGTTGTATAAATGCTATTTTAAGACTAAAATGGGAAAAAAATTGAGAAGAAGGATAAAGCTTCTACATTTTCTTGAATTATTTTTAAATTGTTCTGCCATGAAAGGTAATCAATGTGTGATGGAACTCAGACCACCATCCATTTTTACTCGAAAAATATTAAGTTTTATCTGAATCCTCTAAATATAGGATTTAATATTGTTAATGAGCCTTGTTTCTGATTCAATTTAGATCAGATTGCTGAATAATTTATGCAATCAAGATAACTATGAATGTCTTATAACCTAATGCTTCTAAACAAAAGCCTTCATCCTGATGTCTCCTTCTACAGTGTTTGAATGTAAAGGTTGGAATTGTGGAAAAATCTGATGAGACCCTTCAGAGCTTAAAACCTACATCTTTTCCATGCTGTTGTCTCTTTTCACAGCACAAAATAAAATCTGTAATATAAATACTTATAGTGTAATAACCTCTGTCACATAACATTCATTACTTCTAATCAATCTGTGCTTCTTGGCAAATCCATCAGAGTGTCATCATCAAATTCATTTTGTTAGATGTTAAAAAAATTACAGTGGTAGAGACATGGAATGATGATCACAGAAGGATGTCAACGGCCGTGGAGAGGGTCCAGAGAAAGGCCATGAGGATGATGTGAGGTCTGGAGCACTTCTGCTATGAGGACAGACTGAACGAGTTGGAGCTGTTTGTCCTGGAGAAGAGAAGGCTCTGGGGAGAGACCTCATAGCAGCCTACCAGTGCCTGATGAGGGCTTTCAGGAAAGTTGTAGGGGGAGGGACTATTTGCCATGGTAGGTAGCGATTGGACAAGAGGCAGTTGATTTTAAACCTGAACAGGGCAGGTGTAGATTAGATATTAGGAAGAATTTCTTCACCATGAGGATGGTGAGACACTGGAACAGGTTGCCCAGAGAGCTGTTGAAAGCCCCATACATGGAAACATTCAAGGCCGGGGTTGATGAAGCTCTGAGAAACCTATCTACTGCAGGATGATCCTGCTCTCTGGAGTGGGTTTGGACTATATGCCCTTTGTAGGTCCCTTCTGAACCCTATGATTATATGATTCTATGATCATCTCTGAATAAGAGATATTGATTGCCTTTCCTCAAGGCTTATTAAATACTTGTCTGATGTATCATTCCAGAGATAACTAATAAAAAATCAACATAAAATACAAACAATCTGCAAAGTCAATGAGATAAGATATTTGTTAAAAAAATAATGAAAAGAATCTCAAAATAATGAAATGATGAATAATTTTGGTGTGTCTTCCACTATTGTCTGTCAATTTAGAATCAAAGCAGAATCAACTGGAAGTTTCTCGAAAATGCAATTATCCTCCCTTGGCACACTGCTTTTGTCTGGTGAATAAATCAATCACGTCAAGAAAAAATCAAAGGTAAAGACAAACAAACAAAACAACCCACAAAATCCAAAAGTATCAAGGATCATTTGTACATACTTAGGTTTTATCGAACATTTCACAGGAAATAAAGCAGGCAGTAAAAGTCATCTAGGATTATGATATGACATCTTAAGTGTTAAATAAAAAAAGTTAGATGAGTAGAAATTGGGAGAAGATGAATGCCAGTTTAAAACAAAATATGGTACTTCTTTTGATTACAGTAGGCTGCAGCCTTACATCTTACTTTATAAAAGGACTGGGCGTGGCTGTGTTGATCTAAAGCATCAGAAGAAAAAAGAAGCTGTGAAAAGATACTTCTTTTCCTCCCTTCTACTGGTTTGCCAAGCATGTAGAATCCATAATTAACTCAGAAGCAGATTGAAAACTAGAAAAAAACACATGTAAGAAAGAACAATTTCCCCTGTCTAAAGAAATTTATATTCATCATGTTTTCCTTCTTCTCTCCCCCTCATGTCATATCTCAAAGGATTGGCCAAAAGCTAAAAAAGTTTCTTCTGAAAAGTAAGATGTTGTGGGTTGTGTTGCATTTATGAACCTTACTTGCTTCATAATAATTTACAATTACAAGACGTACAAGACGTTTACAAAGTAATAAAGATACCACTTTTACAGAGAAGGATTCAAGCTGCCGTTTTGGTACTGAACAGTCTGCAGAAAAATCCATTAGTGGCTTAACATTTTCTACTAAAAATGACTCTGTATCTGGCTAACTAGTAGAACTGAATTAGCAAGAAGCAAACTCTTTGCATGTGGCAGTTATAAGAAGACTTAAGTTCATAATTTCATAATCATCTAGGTTGGAAGGGACCTTTCAGATCATCAAGTCAAATCATCAGCCCAACTCTGACGAGCTCCATACCTGGACAGGGACTTGAGACCTTGACCATCAGATTATGAGTCTGATGCTCTCCCAACTGAGCTACACACCCAGGTTGATAATTATGAACAAAATGGAAAGCCATGTGGTCAACAGATCTACATTCAGAGATGAAAACAGGAATCTATCATGCAAGAGAAACATCTTCTGCCACAAAAACAGTGAATGATCAAAGGCAGTGTTGCTCTTCAGGAGGGCAAGGACACTCATTGATGTGACCCAAACTACTCAGTATATGCCAGAAGGGAAATTTCACTTAATAAAAGTGAAAGAAGTATTGCTTCAAATCAAAATATAAGCTTTTTTGCTGTCTATGAATAATTTCTTATAGAACTAGAACGTTAATTAACTTTGGCAACATAGGATTATTTTGAAAGCTGGGTGTCCCTGTAGCTGAAAACAAAGAGCAAGAACTGGGAAGTCACATCTCAGAGAACAAAGAGCAGAGGGAGGAGCACTAAAATGGAAAGATCATAATACAAAAGCATTTAGATTAATACAAAAACCCACAGAGGGTTGTAAGAAGGCAGACAAGGAAAGCAGGAGCAAAAAATAATAAGACAGATAGACTGAGAGATTTGCTGCAGTGGATGCCCCATCCCTTGTTGTGTTCATGGCTGTGCTGAATGCACCTATTCTAGAGGCAAGCAGGGGATTTGAAAGCAGATGATCGTAAAGATTCCTTCCAACCCAAACCACTCTATGATTCGCATGATTCTGTGAAACAGATAGAATGGAGTTTATCAGTGGCAAATTTCCATAGTGTATAACAGAGGAAATATTTGCTGTACTATAGAGAGCTGGCTTCACTTGGGAGAAGATTGGGGTGGGGTTAGAATACCACTGCTGTAATCTGTTTTAGTAGCAGTAAATTAAATGACCAGTAAATTTACTGAACTCACATTCTAGAGGAGAATTAATTCAATCAGCCCAAATGAAAAGTGGTAAAAAATAGTTTCTGCTTTTTACTGTTGTCTAAGTTACTGCTACAATCTGCTCTTTACATTTGTTCATTCCAAAGGGGATCACTTTCATGTCATGACAGAACAATTATCATATATAATTTCAAGTATCTCTGCAAAAAAGCACCAGTCAACAAGAAACGTGGTATTTCCTTTGCTGCTGAACTGCATTTTGCAATAGCATGGTTCTTTTACACTTTATTCTGGAAGAAATGTAAGTCACACCTCTATGCCCTCCTGTTATTAGATCCAAGCAAGTCTTGATGAAGTGGCTGCTCATACAAACTGATTATCAGAGAAGGTGAACTCTGCTTGTATTTGAGCAAAGGTTCCTAGGATTTTTTGCTTGATATTCAGTCCCTTGGTTGAGAAAATTTGTTTGATATTGAGGCATAACTTTTTCTATCAGTGTCTAGATGAAGAGATTTTTCCTTACTTCAGCCACTGATTTTAGATTGTCTTTAGAACTATGAGGCTTATTTGCTTTTCTAACGCTATTGCAAAAAAATTGTGTTTTTAAACTACTATTTGAATACAGTCTTTTAAAAATATGCCTGACACAAACCCCAATGCATTGAATAGCAGTGAATCCCATAAATCACTTTTGCTGAAGAGTTCAATGAAAAATATTTGCAGTAATTTCTCTTGATTTGTGCTTTTATAATATTTCCTCTGATTTTTGCATAGTGGCAAAAGGTAAATCAGGATGCACAAATGGGCTGTTTTGTACCACACTTTTATGGCTTCTCACTCTTCTCAACAGGCTGTCTTAGAAAGATTGCTTCTAAGTAGGGGCAAACTGGAATTGAGTATTATATTCTTTTTATGGAATGAGTGGCTTCATTTGTTTTTCATGAACTGATTTGCTCACAGGTCTTCAGTAAACAAAAGGACTGTGTTCTTTGATGACAGAAAGTAATTGCCTTATGCATAAAATATCAGAATAAAGTTATAAACTTTATATAAAATTAATGCATTCCTTAGAATAATAGAATCACTGACTGTCTCAAGTTGGAAGGCACCCATTGAGTGCAGCTGTAGTCCTTAGAGGACTACCTAAAACTTACCATATGACTACATGCATCATACAGATAGTCCATGAACAGTTTGGTGCCATGACTACTCCCCTGAGGAGCCTGCTCCAGTGATCGACTACCCTCCCAATGTCCAATCTGAACTCTTTTGACACATCTTCATTCCATTTCCTCCTGTCCTTTTTATGATTACCAGAGAGAGAAGAAAAAACCTCCCCCTTTGTTGCTCACCTTGAGGAAGGTATAGACTGGAATGAGTTCACTTACCAGTCCTCTCCAAGCTGAACAATCCAAGTAATTGATCTGGATGTTCTTCATGAGATACTTTATAAAGTATTTGCCAACATAATCGAATAAATGTAACAGAAAAATAAAGTTACAGCAGGTTCCTGTGTCCCACAGTTTGTTGTTTTGCCATAAGTAAACATTTACGTTCATTTGTATTCCACATTGAAGACGGTTTTGAGCAGGAGCCACAATCACTCACTATGAATGCATCGTGGAAGATCAACATGAAACAAGAAGATAAACTATGTTGAGACTAAAGTCCAATCTGAGAGGTCTCTCTTAGAGGCCAGGACTGAAAATCAGAATGGAAACAACTTGGCAAGTATAAAAATGTTAAGAAATTTTTGGGGTGTGCAGCGATGCTTGAAACAGCTTTTTGACACTATTCTCCTCTGCACAAATATGCAAAAATATCTCAGATGTAGAGGAAAGAATTTCCTGGGGCTGTTTCAGGGGAAGAGGGAAGTTAGGGGAAATAATATTCAGGATACTTTAATTGTTAACATTCCCAGTGTCTGTTCATTAAGTGAAAAATTTACAAACTTGAACTAGGTGACAAGCAGTTCCTCTGTGTTGCATGAGGAGCCTAGAAGTGAGATTCAGAGCCAGTACCCTGAGTTCTGAACCTCTCTACATCCAGCTTGTATCCGTATCAAAATTCTGACCTCACATGTGGATTTTCTCTGCTTTTGTTCAAAGTAATATATTGGAATTCAACATGACTCTATTCCTTTCAGCTTCTCTTTTTCCAGTCAAAATAAGCCAGAACTGCTGAAGCTATTTCAATATAGTGTCTCTGCCAGTTGGCTTATTTATACTGAAGCAGAGCAGAGAGTCTTCACGCTTGATACTTGATTGGCAGATTTGCAGGTGTGGTGATCTTGAGTGAAGCTGACATTGGACTTGCCACAACAATATCTTCATTCAGCACAGCTGGAGAGGAAGGGTGTGTGTATCCAGTGGATGAACTGAAGAAAGGAATTTTTGAATTATGTATATTTTTTGTTATCCTGTGAAGTCTGATGGAACGCCACAATTAGAATGATGTGTTTTAACAAAGGTGTAGTCTCTTTAGTTGGGTGAATAATGGTGGGACAATGTTTTCTTAGTTCTTGGTTAGTAAAATATCACCCCCTCAATCTGGGAGTTCAGGACAGAAGAACCCTGCAGTAAAGGAGCTGCCTAAGATTACCTTGTAATTTACGAAGTTGTGGAGCATTCATGCACCTAATCTCTCTGGCAGGCTGGTGTCTGTACCTGTTACTTTACCCATTACATGTTACTTTACCATATCTGTGGAGATACTTAGTTTCTCTGCATAGGCTGAAAAGAAGCACCTTTCCTCAAACGTTGGCAGGAAAGTTGAAAGAGTAAAGTAGACTACTGGAGCAATCAGCATGTCAATACTTCATCTTTAGTTTCACTTTTTGCGCTTAGTGTCCACTTTAACATTTTTTGTTTTTAGAGAAAGAAGGTAGCAATCTTCATGTACAGATTTAGCAGGCAGATCCCAATTCTGATCTCATTCTGGGGTACACCAGTTGCAGCTGTGTTATGTGTACTGGAATTGCTTCAGTTTTACACTTAGAGGAACTAAAAAAACCCCAAGCAAACAAAAAAAACCCAAAAAAACAAAAACAAAGAAAAAAACCCACCCCACAAAATTAAACAAGTATGTAAAGTCCTGGATATGAAACAGAAATAATAAATGAACAAAAATTTAGAAAAAGAGCTAGAAAATATTTGAGTTACTGTAACAGTCAAAATACAAACTGAATTATTTAAAATCAAATTCTTTCTCACACAGTTCTGCTTGACTACTTCAGCCTGCCTTTTTCAGGGGATTGTCTTTGACTAGGATAGCTGTTTATTCTTCTATATAGTTATTTTTTATTGTTGTCCATTTTTCTCAAGAGTTGGTTTTAGATTTGTACACAAAGGAAAGGCTCGCTGCAGCTCTGCAAATGACGCTCAATGTCCATCCATGTCGGACACGTGGTGGCCTCTGACGTGGATTCTGGGCACCCTCTGGTGGTTGGCCTCACTTACGCACACAGAAATGGTGAGAAATCCCTGTTTAAAAAATTCTATGTGCTTAACACATCTGGATAACATTTCAGAAAATCGGCTGGGTCCTTTCACAACCAAAGGACATTCAAAGGATATATGGCAGCTAGGCTTGATAATTTCTATTTATTGCTCTTAAAATATAAAACCAGAGTGCCATAACAAGGTATGTGTTGTGATATATAATGTAGGGATGAAGAGAGACGTGGCATATGTGCTCATTTACTATTTTAAAGTGGCTATGAAATGTAAGAAAAGAATAGGAACTGTCAGGAAAAATACTGTCCAGTTACAGATGTACTCTAGAGTTTTCTTTCAGATATTAGTGAGTTAACAAGGCAGGTACAAAAATGGGCCTCGGCTAAAAATACTGCGGGAACCAATTAGTTGAAGAACAGCTTTTTATCTTTTTAGTCACCCCAAATGTCTTGTTTGAAACTGCAAGTTGTTCAGTGTCAGATCACTCCTGTTTTAGGCATTTAGCAGCAAAATAAAGTAGTGTGTGCCTCTAAGAGGTTAACAGTACAACCCGTATCTTTCTGTCTACCACTAAAGCTGATTCCCTGTGTTCAATACACAGATGAAGTAGCCCTAGAATGTTCCCCTGCATGAGCCTCCTTTCCTGGTAACAGTGTGCACTAGAAAGTACTTATAACAAGGTGATGGAAGTTGCTTCTAAATATAGCAGCTGAGGAGGATTTTACAATATAAAACACCACCAGTAGAGGCTGTATGACTCCATTCTAAAATCCAAAATGTAAACCAGATGAGAAAGCAATCATCTAATGGCTAAATAACTATGCAAAATTCCTGTGCAAATGCCAACTACATAAATTCTCTTCTCATTAGACTTAGCTGAAAAGTTCTTTCAAGCTGAATAAAACCATGTTCCCAAACTCAGACAAAACCTCCCTGAAGATCAAAATACTCAGTTCACTTCTCTCTTGTATTTCTTTTTCCCTTTGTTTCACTTGTTCATTTTTTAAAATATAGCTAAGTACAATATAGCAACCATTTTGGGTCAAGTAGGAACTGGAAACTTTTTCAACATAGATATTGTCATGACATCAGTCCGTGGTTGTTTGATTATGAACTGAGAAGTTTGGGTTTGCTTCTACTAAGAAGCACTTGAATTTTTGGCTCTTTCTCTAGATACACCTTTGGATCAATACATTGACTACACTGACTTACAATTTTCAATCTCTTTTTCATGTGATTTCTACTGAACTCTGTCCCAGACGGTTACATAGTCAAGAAGATATTATTTTACTGCTGATAGTGTGTCACCTCACTTTCACAAGGCTATCACTTAGGAGGTAACTGAAAATAAGCTTAGATCTCAAATTCATTTACACAAAAACTGGCTGAAATGCAAATACTCCTCATGCACAAGAATATTCATCACAGGAAATTTCTCATAATTCTGTTGTGACTGCATATGGAATCTTGTTTCTAAAAGCAAGTATGCTCCATCTTCATATTCTCTGCTTAAATACTCAAGAAGATTTCTGCTATTTTCTTGGATGAGTATGATTTTGTAGGCATTGTAACTTTCCGCTCAAGCTTATGATGATGAGTATTCTTTCTGTGAAAAATAGTCAGTCTTGTGGGAGCAATGTCACCATTCAAGTACTGTAGTGTTTAAAAGTCAGGAACATGCTGTGACAAAAGGAGATTCCTGAAGTGTTGGCTGCTACCTCCCCTTCCAACCATTAGGAGGAAGGGCAGAGGATAACCATCATCTACCTTTCTCCAAATTGATCCTGGTAGAAAATAAACATATGCTTCTGAGATTACTAACCAATTATGTAACAGCAGGGTCCTCAAAATGTTTCAGAAATGTTGTACTACTTGTGTATTTTGGAGTTCCACAGGCACAAGTGTACTGTAATTAAATAAACAGTGTCAGGGAGTCTCCTGGGTAACTTTATTATCTGTAGTTGAACTATCAGAATAGTCTCTGTTTTGGCTCTGGGTCATGGAAATAAGCTCTTCACAGATAAGTGGTACTGGATATGGGATGTAGAACAGTGTCATGTGTTCAGGTGATGGTAGACTAAAAGCAGTATGGAGACAATCACAGCCTGCTAGTTGACCATAGGATTATAGAAGGGACTCTGGCTGTCTCTTTTATCAATATTGATATTCAAAAACAAATGTAGCATTTGGTAGAAGTGCCTTAACTCACATTTTGCATGGCATCAATTGGAAAAAGAAAATAAACTCACTCTTGAAAAGGCAAGGTTATAATTTTAGCTGGCAAAGTAGAAACAATTTCAACAATTGATATAATAAGAACACATCTGCTCTGTTACGTTTAAGTGTGTAATTAAAAGGAAGTTTTCTCTTTTGGCTGATTATGTGGTTTGATCCATTCTATAATCTTAGTGCACAGTCATTGCTTGTCATATTCTCTTTTGGTTAAATGACCCTGCTTGGCTTTTACACACTTCCCTAGGCTGTTTCAGTGATTTATAAATCATGTCATATGAGAAATTCTTGTGTCAAACTTAATATCCCTGGTTTGCATCTTCTTTGAGATCATACATGACTCATTCACTTACAAGTGAATATTAACTCTCAGATCTTCAGCCCACAAGTTTTGTGTGTCAATGAGAAGAGAATATTAAGGGGACTGAAACTATCACAGACCAAGTTAGTCTTTTCTGCATCAGCAGAAATACTACCATACTCTGACAACAATCCCCCAGCTATTTTGGAGACTAAAGTAAAAGCCTCTAATGTTGAATAAACAAGACTACAAGGTGGTCCCAAGAGCAGGGTTAGTGAGGACTGCATCATATTGGATCAGTGACACTATCTGTGGTTTGCATTGACTTGCAGCTATTTCCTTCCAGTGCCCTCACCAGCTACAACTCCCAATTAAATGCTGGATAATTTCTGGATAAAGCATCTAAACTCCGTAGTTCTTACAGACCTTTGAGGCACCTAGGTAAATTTGGTGGACTCTGGAGCATTTAATGTGTTTAAGCATCATCTGTCCTTCTGCTTCTTGAATGAAAACCTAGAAAAATTACTTTTTATTAAACTATCTATTACTATTTTTTAAGTTTTAACGTATCACTCACTACTCCTGATCTTGGGCTAAGAAAACATTCTCATGGTTTGTCTCATGTTTTGTAGAAGTCTTTCTAATAACAAAAATCTGACAGAAATTATTAGAAATCCCAATTAAACCCTAGGAAATATTGAGAGAAGAGTTTTATGAATAAAGGAGGTTAGTAAATTTGTAGCTGAATCACAAAATTGTAAGAGAGGAAGAACCTTTTTTTTTCTTCAGATCTAAATGTTTTAATGTAGGTCTGGGGTTATTCTTTTCTCACTTTCGCTTTCAGTAAAGATGTTATGTGACATCTGAAATAAACTGGAACGTATTCTCATTTTGTTAATGATATAGCATACTAAAAATTGTTTGTAATGCTGAGAATACTTTTGGTACCTCTCTTCCTTTCTACTGATCATCCTGATGGAACTTTTGAATACTTAGAAGGTATAACTTGCTTCTTTTTTGTCATATTTAGAAAGGACTAGATTTTCACCAAATTCTCATTTAACAGCCAGTAGGTGGCAGAATCGGTTTATTTATTATAGTGCTGGGTCTGGCTTCTGCTTCATGTTTAGAGAATTATAACCTTACAGAAAAACAGAGTCTGGGCTATGGTTTACAGTGTGGGTCTCATTGACTATGTGTGTCCATTTGTTATTATCTTTCCCATTATATTATTGAAACCCAAAATACTGACATGCATGCTAGGATTTGGAGTTGGTTGTTTTTTCAGTTGTTACCTCAATTATATATTCTGCAGTGTTTCTAAACTAACTTGGATAACATTGATTTCCTTAGATGATGACTTTACAGATGTCAATGCAAAATCACATTATTATTAAATGAGCTTTAAGGGTGCAGCAAATGTTTGGTTTATAAAAATAAGAACAAATACCTGAATACAACAGCAAAAACATGTTTTACTAGAAGTGGATACAATAGCATATGATACAAAATAATTGTGGGAATATACTTAAGTTTCTTTCTGTGCTGTAAAAAATACTTTAAAATGTGAGGGAGAGTATTACTCTGCTCCTAGTGAAAAACTGCAAAAAAAAAAAAAAAAATCCCATTTTACTTGACTTCCAGGGCCCTGCATTTGAACAATCCTCATTATCAATACAGGCTGGGAGATGATGTGATAGCAACCCTGTGGAAAAGAACCTGGAGGTAGTAATGTGCACTCATATCCCAGGTCAATTGCATCCTGGTTGCAGCAGAAAAGCCTGGGGCACCAGGTCAAAGGAGGAGATTCTCCCCCTTTACTCTGCTCTTGTGAGATTCTACCCATACTACTGTGTCTAATTCGGGAGCCTTCAGCACACGAAGGACATTGACCTGTTTGAGAGTATCCAGAGGAGAGCCATGAGGGGGCTGGAGCACCTGTGGAAACAGGCTGACACATCTGGGGCTGTTCAGCCTAGAAAGAAGGCTCTGGGAGAACCTCACTGTAGCCTCCTGAATGGAGTCTACAGGAAAGCTTGGGAGGGACAGATCAAGCATGTAATGATAGGATGAGGTCAATGTTTCTAAAATTAAGCAGGGCAGGTTTAGATTAGACATGAGGAAGAAGTTCTTCACAATGAAGGTGATGAGATGCTGAAACAGAGAAATGATAGAGGCCCTATCCCTGGAGATGTTCAAGGCCAGGGATGATGAGGCTATGAGCAATTTGATTTAATTAAAGATGTCCCTGCTTACCACCGGGGGTTTTGGACTAAAGGGCTTTTTGAAGGTCTCTTCTTACTCAACACATTCTATGATTCTATGAAATTATGTCAGAAGCTACCTTACTATTGAATTTAAATCCCCAGTGGGCTCAAAACAGGCAACATGCACAGTAGGTACATGTCTATCAGACACTTAAGTTAGGATATATTTGAAATTCCAGCCTGTGGGAGTATCCTGAAAGCTCTATGGGCATGGCTCTGCACTTTTGGGAGTTCCAGTCACATCTTTCACCCTGTCTTGCAAAGTATGATGCAGTGTAGTCAGACTACTCTTCTGGTTTACATAATATCTCAGTGTTTACAGCAGGAGTTGCTTAAAGGAAAATACAGAGATTATACAGGCAACAAGAAGGAGAATTTGGGGATTCCCCTGTCATATTATTTTGCTTTCTTTCATCTTTCTGTTTCATTAGTGATTGCTTCTTTTCTTTGCAGTAAAGTAATTCCCCAAGAACTGCAAATACCATTTCTATCAGCTCCCTCAATTCCCACTTAGTCTACACAAGTGCTTATCCAGAACACCAATTTCTTTATATCTGGAGATGTACTCATACAATACCGAATATACATAACATCTCCATAAAACAGAATATAAACAAGAGATAAGCAAATTTTTCTCAGGACAGGATGCACTCCAGGGTCAATAGGGTTCACAAAATTTTTGCTATCTCTGCATTAATGAATAAAAGAGCTCTACAAAATTCCAGTCAGCTACATGGATATTAAAACAACTCCTAGCATTGCTGTGGCCTAAGCAGACTGGTGGTGCCCAGAAATGTCCCCATGCACAGTACAAGTATGTGGACATTTCAGGGGCTGTTCCTAATGTGGTGTTTTTCTATCTCCAGAGAGCTTTGTATCCTAAGGAGGTTTATGACATCAACATCATCTACAGGGTACTCTGCATTGGTTTGCCACAGTGTCTGGAACTGTTCCTGGGTGTGTCGAATTCCCTAGCTGAGAGCAAAACCTATTTCCTCACCCTCAATCAGGCCAAACCACAAGGTGAGTCAGGGGCCTCTTGAAGCTGTTAGGTCTGCTGCTGTCCTCAAACAGCAAGGCTGCAGGCTGCCAAGCAGTGACATTTCATACGGGACATTACATTTCCCCACATCGCCATAACTAGCAGCTGAGTAGGAATTTTAAGTGCTATGATTTTTGACTGAACAACCTGGGGCTGACTTGTCTCTGGCTTTAAGGTTTTAAGTCCTTTACTGGACCTGACATCAGGAGTTTAAAAAGGAGTGCCATTTGGCTGTGGGACTTAGATCATGGCCACACCATGCAGCAAAGTCTAAACCATGGTTTTCCAACAAAATGGCTCCATCCTTCCTTCTTCTTCTGTTTTCCTTGACAGAAAAGGAGGAAAGACAGCAGAGGCTTAGAAAGCACAGCTACTCAGCCATAGGGGGTAAAGCTCAGAAGTCTTTGCCTTCTCTGGAAGAAACTCCTCTCATTGTCAGCAGATGGAAAGGGGAAGATGGGGGGAGAGGGGGGCAGGCTGCCAAGGGCTGCTTTGATGTTGGCCTGTTTGTTTTCTTTCTTCTTCCTGGCCCCCCAGTCAAGGGTCTGGGACTGTCAGTTGTGGAAGAAACACAACAAGATGGCCATTAGCAGCCCACAGTCTACATAGCAGCTGATGGTAGGAATGGGTAGCGTCAACTTAAGACAATCCAGGGAAAACCTGAAGGAATGAGATTGGGGAGTGAAACAGGAAGACAGTAAACTGAGGTGAAGTGGTAGGTGCCTATGGCAAGGTAGCCATGGCCATTCAAATGGAGAAGGCATAGGTGGAGAACTTTCATATGCTCTGTAGTAGGTCCTTCCATAGATTTGTCTGAAAGTAACTAATTTTCAGTCCTGACATAGGCCACGTTCACCAGATAATAACTGAGATCATGATGTACTAAGTAGCATGTAATTGGGGCCACAGTTGCCTATGTGATGGACTCCATGTGAGCATCAACTCACTTTGGCTATGTTTTAAAATAACTTGTTGCCAAGTGGCACAAAGCAGACCTGGGATTCTTGAAATATTTTCAGACTCTTCAGGTGTTTGTATCTCTTAACCTGCTTACCGATATACTTTCTCAGAGCATGACTGAGACAGTCACTAATAGGTAAGAAAATAGCTCCTGAATCTGGATGAATTCAGGTTATTTAAACAGCTGGTCTAATAAAAAACAAAGTAAATGAGCTCCAGTATTAATCACTCAGAACTTCCACTGTGTGATTTATCTTGGAGATGTTCACCAAATCAATCAAGACAGAAAATCAAATGATGTCAGTCTGTATCCCATAGTAGCAATGGGACACCCTGTTCATAACTAGTCATTTTTGACTTGAAAATAGACATCTGAAAACAGTGAACCTGCTGATATTCTGTCAGATAATTCCTGGAGTCAGATCCAGAGTGAGCTATAAACAATGATGGCTTTAATTGACATTTCCTGTTAACAGAGTTATTTCCCTCTGTGAATGGTAAATCTTATTCCAGTTATTTGAACCTTTGTTACACAGATGACACAGCCAGCATTATAAGATAAAGACAGATAATGTGCAAAGCAATAAGAAAATGTCTAGTGCAAAGTAAAAGCATCAATCTCCTGTGAAAAATGATGCTGAAGTGTTTCCTGACAGTAATACTTCCCCTGAGGAAACTTAGGGAGATGCATGTATAAATAAACTGCCACGATCAAGCCACTACCCTTTCTGCTGTCAGTCTTGTCTTGACTTGACTGCCAGCAAGTATGATAAACACTAGCTCTTTGGAGAGGCTTCTGTATTTTGAGGGAGAAAAATATAATTTTTTATTCCATCATCAGGAAGCTGTATAAACCGCATCAGAAATTCAAAGGAATGCTGGACTTATGCCTTATACCTGAGCTATGGGAAGTACATGACTACTTTACTCCAAACAGTGCAAGAAGATACCAATTACAGAATTGAAATAAGAGCTAGTTCTGTTGCATGAAAATCACTTCTCTCTGAGGGTTAATGAGAAAGAGAACACCAGAGGGCACTATTTAGTTTTGTTTAAGTCCAGTGGCTATGTCAAAACATGGAGTCATTCAGGCTGTTCTTTCTCTTTTCTATTTAGCTTACTCCAGTCTTCTCTGAGACAAATCAAATTAAATGGCTATTTTGCACTGCATGTAATGCAGTTTTGCAATAATTAGTGACGTGTTGCAGTAAGCATTAGGACCAATCCTTCAGTACTTCTCAGTCAAAATATTGGTGAGCAGCTGGATCTTTGTGCTACAAATGACTCTTGTGTTCAAGTCTCAGAAGCCTTTGGCTGGGACCTGAAAGACTAGACCATTTATCACACTTTGTGGGCATTTCAGAAATTAATAGTCTCTATTTACAGTTGACTATGAAATGGTATAAGGCTTATTAGTAAGATGACAGAGTAGGAAATGCAATTGAGACTATCATATATGCACATGCTGGAGCTATGCATTCGTATCACTGTTTTTGCTCATGCTGGTTTTAAACGGCAACCATGAATACAGGATTCAAAGTTAACAGGAATTCTAAATACTACATGTAGATCCTGTGGCTTCTATTGTTCTGATTAAGTCAGAAGGTAAAACAGCACAATCTGTTGAATGGGATGTTTAAGTCAAGGAAAGACAATTTTCCATGAGGAATTAATCTATGAGGAGATTCGCTTCCCCTTTATTTGTAGTCATAAGGCTGTTTATTATGATAATTAGTACAAAACATGCATATTAATCTTGTTTGTTGTCAGCAGTGTATTTTGTTCATTTTATAGTGATTGTAAAATCAGGATGTTTGAAAGCAGAAAAAAAGATATTCACTAAATTTTACCAACTATGTTTTAGACATGGACATAGGCAAATTAGATGTAACTCAACACCAATAAGCTACTTGGGGTATATTCAAATTAATCTATTAACTTCTAACCATGATTTTTAAACTATTGAAAAAAAATTCTATTATTGGGTCTGGAGGTGAACTAGACAATATCTGCATCTACAAAATTGATAATTACATACAATAACCAGGTTTGTGCATTACAGTCACCCATTTTACACAGTCGGCTAGCATTTGCATGTAACTCCAACTTAAGGTGACAAGACTGATGTCTCTGAATTAAGGTGGAAAATTAGAGATGTGAACAAGTTTAAATGAACAAGCAACAGTGCAGTCCTATAATAATGGACCAAACCAAATGGGAAAATGGATGATGGGGAAACATAAAACTTTTAATTTTTGTTTTAAAGAAGTGTTTCACAATAAAACAGCACCAGCACCAAAACTGTTATACTTTTGTGTTTGGACAAAATTCAAATAGAAGCAACAGAACAGTGTGTGGGGGGGAAGAACCTTATTTTTCAGAGTAACCATATTGGACAGACTCTGCTTTTGGGCTCAGACTGTAAAAAATTTCACACTGAGTATCTTCAGTTGAGTCTTATGGGAGAAGGACCAGTGTGGTGACTGCTATTCTGATTCCAGCTTTACAAGTTTTAATGTGCTTCTTGTCACTACACTGCACAAAGTTTTTATGTGAACAAGGGCCCTGTCTCTGTGCATGCTATATTACAATGGTATTCTTAAAATGGTACATGTGCCCTAATTGACCTTCTGGACTCTGGACTTGTTTATCACTTTCCGTGCACAGAAGGCTGTCTGTTTTCATATTTTTTTGACTGCCAAATGTAAATTAATACGATGGATACTGTTTTCCTTTACCTGTATCATGACCTACGAGCATGTGGGAAAAAGTGTTATAACTTCTCTCTACATAGACATTAAGGAGGCCTTCCAGTTATATTATCTCATCTGTGGTTACTCTGCTGCAGAAAATTCCCATTTCCATGATACAGTCAGAGCCCAATTTACCACATTCCAGTTAACTACAGTTAGTATTAGTTTTCATGTGGTCCACTACTTTTACCCGTGATGGGGCATTTTACATCTAGAGCCAAGTGGTTAGCCAAAGTTCAGGATCTTACAGCTTTGGGAAAAAATATTATGATGCTTATGCACAAACAAATTATACATAATTCCATTTCCTTAAGCACACTAAAAATAAAAAGCAAGTAGAATATTTCCTCAAAGTATGTGGAAGTTACATAACATCAGAAGTTTTTCTAGAAGTAGTGTGCTGAGGACTTTCTCTGCTCTCTCTCAGGAAGACACTTTTGATCCCTTTGCCACTGAACTGCAACTCAGACCTCAGCCTTGGTCTTTTGAACAGTCAGTCCCTTAAACTTTGATTCTGACCTGACCTTCTTTCCTTTGTGTTGAACTTTCCCAAGATACATCAGGATACTTCTGCTAACAATTTTAACCTCAATTGAGTTGTATTACCTTCTGTGTGGATCCAAGACAAAGCCAAGGCAGCTATGAACATTAATTGATGCAACAATATGAAGAAAACCAAGCTTTCCAGTGGTCAGATTTTCTGTTCTAAACTATACATTACTGAAAGGAGGGATTCAGAAGGATACAGTAGGGGCAAATGTAGATTTGAAGTCATCTGCTGAAAAACTGAGATAATCCACAATGAGTGCTGTGCTATTGTAAAGCTGTACATTACCTGGTTAACTTCATCCTGTAAGGTACTAGAAAATCATTTGGAGTAGAAGCTACAGTCTCATAAAATAGTCTGTTCTCAAAGTGGTTATACAAAGTGGTTATATGTATATTGCATCATTTCAAGTTTCTTCATTATAATATCTACAGTCTCTCCTGGTATTGTGTTTCACCGTAAACTGACAAAGTGAATGTAGGCAAGTTCTTTCACCAGAAAGAAAGCCTCAGAAAGCAACAATCAAGAAACAATATTAACTTCTCTTTTTGTCCTTCATGTTGAAGTTGACAGTATGGCTGTGCATACTGCTTGCACTTTTTTATCTGCTTCACTTCTCTGAAAAGCCATTGACAGAGCACTACAAAATAGGTTCATGTTCTAGAAATAAGTCTGAGAACAAATCATTGCCTCTTATTTGCTGCTTTATCCAGTACTGTCAATAACTAGTCTGTCCATATCTCTGGAAGCTTACGGGTAACTTAAGAAACACTTATGCCCTGAAGCAGAAATTTAGAGACTTAAGAGATATTTACACCTCATACCGATCCTTTGCACAGGAGGCATGTTTCATCCAGTATGAGATTTTTTTACAGTAGAACCTAGATCTTTCAGACTGCTCCAAGCTCCTGTTCCATTTCAGCTATTAACCATCACTAAAATCCATTTATGTCATCATGGTTTCATATACTAAAATGAAAGTGAGATCATTCCTTAGGCAACCGCAGTATCATATGTCTGTAGCATCACTGTCAGTGGTGTCTTTTCTGTTTCCAAACTGGAATGAAGCACCTGTTCAAGATATGGGACTTCAAAATGATTCAGGGTCTCACTTATGCCCTGAGGGGTGGATTTATTTTTTTTTCTTTGTAAATAGTAGTTGGTCACATCTGGTTTTTAAATTCTTTTGGAGCTGAATTTCAGTGGGTACACTATCACACAATATATTGATCCTGTCTTAGCAAAGTCAAGTACTTTAAAAACTCATGCTTTTTTTACTATGCTACTTATTGCATGTCTTCCTGTTTTCACAAGTGCAATAGACCTGAAGTAGAGAGGTCTTCTTTTTATTCATTGAAATGATCAGCATACAGCTGTTCTGGAACTGATCGTGAGACCTGGTACACAGGAAATAAGAATTGCTTTCAGGTATGATTTCTCTGATGGTAAGGTAATGAGTTCATATTTACATAAGGCATATCGGAGACTGAAACAAAATACTGAGTGAAATCTGATTTCCATCTGACTCTCATGATTGCTTTTTTCTTTAATTGGTCCCATATCTTAATATAAACAAAGTGTTTTGTTCTTCTTCTGTGTGGTCAGGTTATTATAATTGTTATTTCAGTCATCAGTCAAGTACTATTTACTGTACAGAAATATGTAATGAAAAACTAAGAATCTGAACAAAAATGTTTTCAAAATATTTGGAAATGGGCAAGGGTTTTCAAGTTCAGATATGGTGTTCAGAAATGTCCTATTCTGTCCAGTTAACCTTTACTGCCAAGAGCTTACAAAGCACAAATTCTGTTGGTCTTTCTGCTTTATCCATTTATATGCCATGCAGAACACTTTTTCATAGAAATTAATCTCCAGTGGTTCCTGCAGTTATTAAACAGCTGACAAATTTTGGCCTGAACTTCTCTGTGGCTGCATTATACTAATTTATCAAGCCATAACCCCCCCCAGATGAAATTATTAAAAACTTAAATATGTTATTAAAACACATTGAAATTGATATGAAAAACTTATGAGGTCCTTTTGAGGCTTCTGCTATTTTTATCTTGTAGTGACTGTAATCTTATCTGTTACTACGTATTTTACAAAGCAGAATCCTATCAACCTTCACATCAGACATTATGTTATTTGTGCCCTAAGAAACATATATCCTCAAATCCATGTTCTAGAAGTCAAACAAAAGTAGAAGTGAACTCATTATTTTGTCTGGAAAAGTATGTCAAAGCCAGTGACACTTCCCCCTGAAACCAAAAGATAGCTTTTGATATGTTTCAACATGTTAAAAACACTTATTATTAAATTTTAAAATATTAATATTAAAACTGTGTGAATGTGAAGCTGGGAGGAACTTTGAGTAATTGCATACTCTGAAGTTCTGCTGCTCTTGTGTGATGTATATAGCTGCAGCATCAGCATGGTTTTTTCTAATCTTCAATACCTTAACTCTCCATACAGGTGAGGGGAATGCAGCAAATCTGTTCACAGATAGGAGATGTAGGCTAGACATTGTACTGAGTTTCTTGTAGTCACTGAAGTTTGAAACATGGAAGGAACCAAAAGCTACATTTCCTTAACCCCTGGCAAGACTTCCTATCACTAAATCACACTCATAGTGCAGTTGTGACTGAAAATTCTAGATACAGCCTCTCACCTGCTGAGTTTGTTACATATCTTCAGATTTGTATGATTATATGACATAGAAATAAGCCTGGTTTTGATTTCCTTTGATTCTCTTCTACTCTAATGCAGTAGTTTGAGACTTTTACTCAGATTTGTTAACTCCCTTCCACTGTGATACATACAATTAGTAGTAGATACTGACTCACTAAGCATAGAACACAATGAAACTACATGATGAAAGATAAGCACCTTGGAAGATCTCTTTAAGAATTATAACTGAAGTCATAGTCCGTATTCTCCCAACAACTGCATGTAACATCTGGAGCTATCAAACATAGGAAAAGCTGCTTACTAAAATAAAGGTCCCAGACACCTCAAACTTGGGAAAGCATCCTACTGAGTATTTTTGACCCTACTCTGCACAAGTCTGATTTTCCTTGTATGTGAAGCCTCGAGGAACTTCTAAAGATGTACTTAATAGTATTTGTGAAGTAACTGTGTGTTTTAGAGGACGAGCACTCAGAAAAGAGAACATTAAGAGAACATAAATAAAAGACACAGTGGGAAATAAAACCACACTGAAATAGCTGCTAAGTAAATGAGAACTGTATGTTCCTTTCATTGGATGGAAAAAATGCTGTGCCATCACAAAATT
This sequence comes from Turnix velox, assembly GCA_013400935.1. Lineage (NCBI taxonomy): Eukaryota > Metazoa > Chordata > Aves > Charadriiformes > Turnicidae > Turnix > Turnix velox. The sequence continues at coordinate 122,289 of VZTY01004678.1, forward strand.
AAAAATACATATTCTAGAGGATGCTGAACTGAGGTGTTTTCTCCCATACTTCAGATTTTTTTTGCTTTCTACCTTTTACTAATTTTTAACACTACCTTGAAGTTTGTAGCCCAATAAAATGACCGTTTAATTTGTACAATTAATTACATTGTTATGTCATGCAGTAAAAGAATTTTATGGTCATTCATACTGAATCATGGGATTAATCACAGGAAGTGAAGTCCTAAGTGAATTATACAGATCATATCAACTAAATGAAAGTAAAACCATTCCACTACCCCACTCTTCACTCCCTGGGTGACATACTTCATAGACTGCTTTTGAACTTTTGAACAAATGTGGCAATTTCTAAGGAGCTATTTTTCAGACCCATTCTTGCACAATCAGGATTAGGTTTTCCTGTTTTGTCTGGTAAGGTATTAAGCTCTGGGTTCTGTAGTTAGAGGAACAATATGGGTTACTGACATATAATCTAGTCTGTGGCCTCTATGAAAGCATCCAAAGCTTCACCTTTACAACCAAAGTATCCCTGAGATGCACACGCACACGCAGAGATGTGTTTCTAGGAATCTGATCAAAATGCCATGTGTCTTATCCTGCACTAAGCTGAAACATTCTCTGATTGTTTCTTAGTACAGTACTTAATACAGGTGAGTATATGTGCAAAAGTGTAATACGTACCTTATATAAGGACATAAGAATTCAAAGATATACCAATTACCACTTTCAGCAATCAGGTCCTCAAGCTGAGATTTCTGGGAAAGGCTTCCATGGTATGTCCACATTAGCCATCCATTCTCTTTTAAGAATCACAGTGGTTTTGCACCGTCTCTAGCCAGCTGCTCCCAACAACCTCTTCAGCTCCTGCAGCAAATCAGTGGGTCTCACAGAACTCCCCATGATTTGCTCTACAACACAATAACAAAACACAACAGAATTAATTTCAGTTAATATATTCCCCTGAGCATCCTAAGATTACTCAGATTCAAACAAGTCATTGTTATTCTTGTAAGGGAACAGGTGGTTAGGCTACAAAATTAAACCAGTTTGGGAATAATTGACAGCATCTGCGTTAGCTGAGGCAGAGTTCAGCTTCATGGGCAAACAAGAACCATTTCATTTTTATGCTTAATCAGAGGTAAGACAGTACCTTGAAGCAACATGAGGAGAATTGTCTCCTGCAACTCATGAATGCTTCAAGGCTCAGATTGATGCCATGCTTTGCCCCTTACTGTTGCCTCTCCATATGCTCAGGTTTCCAGTTGCTATCATCAGGGTATTAAAGCCCTGCAGGCATCATCTACATCTGTCTCCACCTGGTAAATCCTACATTCTCCCTCTCATTTTAATCCTACTGCTGAAAAGTTGGTTTGTACATTCCATGAACTCAGGGTTAACCTTCCAGTCTTAGAAAAACCTCTTGGCTCGTAAGCAATATAAGGGGGAAATTAAACATGAGAGGAAAGAGAACAGACAATAATTAAACACACTAAAATTAATTAGGTTTTTTGAAATGTGGTGGTGACCTGAACAGAAGCATGCCTGTTTCTAAACTCTTTCAGTATTTTCAGATGAGATATATTTTTCAGTTTCTCTGCTTTCTATCTAGTGGTCACTTTGGCCTTGAGTGAAGCTCCAGAGACATACCAGTTTGTTCCAGATAAGAACCCATAAGAGTACTTCCTTATCCAAACCTTATCCAGAGCACTTTGTCTGAGAAATCAGATCATAAATCAACCTCCTTCTGGTATTCCTAAGAATTATTTATTGTTGGTTAGGCTGGAGACACTGTAAGACTGTCTTTCTTGTGGTATTTTGGGACTTCAGATTACAGCAAGATTAATGCATGCTTCCAAAACAGACATGGACACACATACAAAATAAACAAAAAGGACCACCACAAATCTCCAAGTGCTGTGTTATTTGTGAAATTGCCACTGTCAGAAGGAGGGAGCTAAGATCACTTCTCCCTCCTAGTGTAAATCAGGACTAATGCTCTTACTTTCACTGGAACTATTCTGAATCATCAATAATTAAATTAACATGATATTGTAGGAAAAAACAAAAAACATAGGTTGTGCCATCTTTCCTGCTAACGTCATTGTCTAAGGGAGGCCTCATGACAATAGTAGAACTAAATTTATTTTCATTTATAGAAAAAAATAGCTGACTACAGAAGTTCCCATCTCCTCTGTCTCAAAACACCCTTCAAATCATGAGCATAGACTTTGAGGTCAGTCAAAGTCAAAGACTGCACTCAAGTGCAAGAGTTTTCTCCAAGGTAATTGCTTGCTATCCTAGATTGAAATATTACCACTCCAAACACCCCATGCGTGAGAATATTTCCCCACAGAACATTTGACTGGAAAACTGCTTTCCTTTGGCAGTGGAAGTTGATTTGCAGTGGCTTGTACTGTGCATGTTTTGAATGTCCACAAAATCTTTTAGCCAATTATGATTATTTATTTGTGTGGGGTAATCTGAGATTGTTTGCTTTCTGCTGCAGAAGGTGGTGAGCCAGTGGCTGTGCAGAGTCTCTTCTTTTTGTTTCCAGCTCTGTTTTTTCAGAAAATAGTGTGATGCACTCACAGGGAAAGCAGTAGCAGGCATAAAGAATGAAGAGGGTCCTTTGTGTAATTCATTTACCAGGCTTCAAGCTTAAAATCATAAGCTTATGGCCTGGTACTATGTGGGTTGTTCACAAATGCCCCAATGCTTCTTATAAAAAGGAAAAGCAACAGAGAAAGTCAGCTCAGATGGAAATAGTGGGAAGTCAGTTAATCCTGTCAACAGCCTTTTCACATACTAGCCATAGACAGACAGCTGGGCCTGCTTCAGGAAAAGTACACTGCGATTGAGCCATGGTCAAGAAGGTTTGGAGAAGGGGCATGGATCATGCTCCAGACAGCAGCGGTATTAATTACATGATGTGTGAGCTAAAGTACATAAGGGGAGAAAAAAGAAACAAATTTAATCTAATGAAATAATGAGGTGGAGAGAAGAAATTAGAAACACTGGAGTGTGGGAAGACAATGCAGGAGAAACATTAATCCTTTGGACTTGACTTCTTCTCACTGCTTAACCACTCCTCAGGCAAAAGAAATGCTAGGTCAAATGCCAGCAAGGGTCTGTGGTGAGGAAGTTATGTTTGTGGCTAAGGAGTCCCAACTTGTAAAAATGAGACTGCTTGACCAGTTGTGTGTCCCTAGTGGGCACGATCAGGAAAAATGAAGGATATGGGAATGTTCTTCAGAGAAACCAAGAGCTTGAGATCTGTGTGAACTTTATGGAGAGATGAAGAGGTGAAGAAAACAAAATAAACAAGAGCTACTGAAGAGCTTGAAATGGGACACACCTGCAACTCCCCACTATCTGAAATGAAGGTACTGTAAAGTCCTTGTCCTTTCACATGCACTTGAATGATCTACTGCAAATTTCAGGCAGACTTATATGAAGTTTCTGAGCTGACAGCCTGAATCACAGAGGGCTCCATAGTCATTAAGCCCTTCATTAAACTCTTGGAGCTATCATAGAAATAGGCCTTTAATATCAATTTCCACTGTGAAGAAAAATGCAAGGAGGGAATTTCAACAGGATGAATGGTGATGTCTGAAATTTGGACAAATTCATCATAACTAGCATTACAGTCAACAAAATCCTGGTCAGTTAAATTAAATTCTGATTCATCTAAATGTTGGGCAAACATCTTAAAAGTTCCTGATGAATCATACCATTGAAAAACCCATTTCTTTCCATTAAGTGTGAAAGGAATCAGGGGTAACTAACTCAGAAAAGAGCTACACCCAAAAATTCAAGTAAAAAGGTGAAACAATGAGAGGACAAGGAAAATGAAAGATGGAAATCCAAGGGTCCCCCATATGGCAATGATGTACCTAATGAAGGCCAGAACCCCAAATTTTATTACCACTAGAAGACCAATTCAGTTGTGGATGGAGAAGGATAGGAAGTTCCCACATTAATTCAGTTCCCACAACTAAAAGGGGAATTTGGCCTGCTGTATCAAAGTTTGTCAGCATGAGTCTTCAAAATTCCTTTGAGTTTCGAGATTTAACACTCTATTCAATCCTGATTTTGCCAGTTGCTGTCTGTTTTATCTTCACAAATCCATATGCTCTGTTGTTTTGCAAAGGATAGGCTTTTCCAGGCATAAGTATCATCAGCTATTGAATCCCAGGGAATACAAGTTTAAGTGCAAGGCAGACAGGCAGTAGAAGAAGGATTTTCTTTTACAAATGCCTTACATTCAAAAATACCTTAACTTTTGCAGAAGTAGTAATCTGGGAAGTAAATAGAACATCTGAAGAATTTAAGTGATGCTATAACACCCTGGGAAGAATATTTACAAGGACAGGTACTTGAAACCAAGTGGGGTTCAGTCACTTGCGTGGTAATATCCAGAATGCTCCATTGCCTTCTAGTGTGACACTTTCACATTAAGCATATCCATTTTTCATATGAAAGTGTATATTTATGGTGTTTCATTGAGCTTACATGTTGAGAAAATAGTGTATACACAAAATTTTCTATGCTAGTCTTATGAAAAATTGGAAAGTAATATCACTGAGACTGAAAAAGAAGCCTCAGTCCCTGAGTGCTCCCTGTAGAGAGGGTTCTTTCGAAAGGAGAATTACTTTGCCTTCACATAAAAGGTCCTATAAGTTTGCTTTGTAATTGAACTTAGCTTTTTCAAAGAGAAAATTCATTTAGAGGACCAAAATCTTCCTTCCTCTGTTATTAATCCCAAGATTAACTAAATCAGGCAATATAGTGGTTTGCCTCTTCCATCATCCATCTGAGTAGTGGATGCACTTTCCTTGAAATGGAGTACTTTGTCGACAAGGAAAGGGAATACACAGCCTTCAGTGGTGTGGAGGCTGCAAAAGAAGGTGCTTACATGCTAATCAATAGAGTTAAATCTGAGGAGGTCTCTCCTGCAGAGTTGTCTATTTTTAGTTTTAATATGTCTTTGAGTCCTTTGTCAGGAATAGCATTTAATAAAGGTGATGAACTTTTTGCTAGACTGAGTTGAACTTATTCTGAGAAATGGCATGAAATTCTCTGTCAAGTGACTCTCATTAAGTAATTTTTATAGGTGTTATCATAAAAAAGCATAAAAACAACCCCACAACAAATAACGCCAAGAAAACGCAAAACAAACAAACAAAAAAAACAACCAAAGAAAGAAAGAAAACCAACCAAAGAAAAGAACACTAACAAAAAAACAAACAAACAAATGAAAGCACAAAAAACCTCCACCCAAACAGCAATCCATTTCCTGGCAGAAAATTTTAACACCTTTACTACCTTTGTTTCTTTACTGGTTTTATAACATAGCAGCTCAGTCACTAGTGGGAGGACTTTCCTTCTGCAAGTCTCCTCTGTACAAATACCAGATTCAAGAAGAAAAAGAATTTGAAAGTTGTATGTATTTACTCATTTGAACTATCTGTTCAGGCAGCTCACAAGACTGCAATACAGAAAGTGCGTGTGGGCCAGGAGTGGGCTTTCCATTTTTCCTTCCCTTGGGGGGAGAGTGGCAACCACTGTTTCTTGGCATTTGCTCAGCCCTCCTGCTTTGGCATAATCAGGAGCTGGAAATGTACCATGACTAAGTCTCTTTTATACCAAATCCAAACATTCTTGTCGACGCCACGATTCAATTTGCATTTTCAATGCCAAAGTTCAGCAGACTAACTCTACCCTTTATGCATTAAGTCAGTCTCATGGATGAATGGATGAAGGGAAAAAACTATTCAGTTTAATTTAGATTATCAAGGGCCAATTATGAGTTCTGCTACACATATTCCAGTGGAAAAAAAAATCACAGAATATGGGGAAAACTGTCCTTTTTGTTTGGAAGGTTGATTTTTTTTTCAGGCTGAAAAAGTAAATTTTATATGACATGACTGACCCCATTCTCAGCTGTTTCTGAATGGAAATCCTGCACTAAACCTATCACATACCTCCACCACCACTCAAGACCAAGGGGTGCAGCTGATGTAGAATGGAGGGATTCAAAGGCCAGATGAGAAGGTAGGGAATAAAATTACTATCAGAGTAATGGAGCTTTATTTTTAAGAAATATTAAGGTAAACTACAAACATTTGTAAGACTTTATTAAATGGGATTGTCAGACAGCTAGGGGAATTTCCTGATTGCATTGCCTGCCAACCATAACTTTATCCTCAGTTTCACACTTGGTAGATATTCCACCTCTCTCATTTCTCTGTCCCTCTGATGCACTGGAATATGTCTTGACTCTCTCCTCATTTTTCCTACCAGATAGCCACTTTCTAGGAAAAAACTCTGTTCTTTATTCCATTTTCTGTTTTCTTTTAAGAATATGTGGACCAAGGTGTCTCAGACTCCTATCATACTTCTCCTTGTTTGTATTCCAATTTTCTTTATACCTTTCCCCCTTTATATCAGTTTTTCCTTTGTCTTAAAAGTTCCTTCTTTTCCCATTCAAGCATACTTCATGACTCCCCTCAACATTTAAGGAAATACTCCTCGTGTATGCTTTCTTCTCCCCTAACAGACGAGATAAGTCCTTACACTCAGTACTAGATTTCCTGTGCTTTTTAATGTAGACTTATGTTGAGGGTCCTTCATCTGGCAACTGCTGCTGTTATGTGACATCAAGATATAATTATATTTAATGCTGAGCAAGGACATAGGAATGACAAAGGTGCAATATTTGAACTAAATGAGCCTGATGAGATTATGTAGATGTGCTCTACTTTGAATCCCTGCATTAAGAATTACCATGCCTGCACAGAATAAGTGGACAGGACAAAAGAGGCAACAGAGTCTTCTCTCCTCAGAGATCAGTGTTTCTGTAGCACTCTGTTGCACTTATAGCCCTGCAAAAGCCCTAATAAGACATTTACTCATTCCATTGACCCATTTACTGATGGTGGTCACCAGTCAGCTGAACAGCAACAAGAGTGCAAAGCTTGATTAGCATTGTCTGTTTGGTGTGAGACTAAGACCGTTAGAATGGCAGAGATGCCAGGCAGAAACCCTAGCCCGTTGAGAAGCAATATTTTCCACTCTACTGCTGGAACAACTGTGCAGCTACCTCTCTGCTCCATCACCCATGGTAACACAGATCACAGATTTCAACACTTCATCATCCTCCATGTCATGCTTTTTTTCCTCCATCTTCCTAGAGAGGACTAAGTGATAAACTTCCTTTCTGAACAACCTGTTTTTCATTAGACAAGTGGAGATGAATGGCAAGGAAAACTGGGTAAGGAAATTTGGCTAAATTACTATTTATAGGAACAATTAGGGGTAGAGGTTTTGTGCTGAATATTTTACAGAAAAGCAGAACTTAGGGGATGGAGGGAACTTTGGAGATTATATAATTTTATGACTTTGGCTATTTAAAAATGGAAGTTGACATAACTGCAAATGTGCTACAAGAGTTAAGATTCTACATGGGAAAAATAAGGGCTGCTTTGCTGTGATTCAGCAAACCTTATTATGTTTGGTTGTGTGTACAAGCTGACTCTACTGTTTTACTCTGAACAGTTCTCTGAACAGTTCTGCTTTAAAACTATAATTACCTTATAACAGTGGAAATCAGTAAGAAGAGAGAAAAAAGTAATATTGGCAGCAAGTGAGCAACCTAAGGATGGTTGAAAACTCTATTTTGGATGTCTCTGGAACTGCCTATTTAGACTGTCAGAACCTGCAGTGGGCTTTGGTAAGTACAGAGGAAATCACTGTGGCATCCACAGTGTGATGCAGCATAGTGTCCTGCCTCTGATCATGACCAGCATCAGTGAGAAGTTGTGGAAAATTTCTAACACTATATAGTCACGATATGGGTTAGGCCTGGAAGTGTGAGGTTTCACGTTCCTTCCAGTACTTTGATTATTTTTATTACAGATATTCTTATGGTTCATGTAAGTGTCCAATATGATTAAACCAAATCCTTGACTCCTCTTCTTGTATAGCTCTTTGGCTTTTAAATTAAAACAGCAATGCAATATAAAGTTAGTGGACCAGAAATACAGAGGTCTCTGTCTCAGTTATTGCAGGGCAGATTAACCTGATATTGCTGCTTTGTGAAGTTTTCTTTCTGTTCTAACAGAATAACAATAGTCAGATCATGACTGGCTTGAACACTAGTCTTTAATTCAGAGAGGGGACTTTTGGAAAACTACTCTTAGTTTAGTTGTTCTATGAAGTCTCTCAGGAGATACTGTTTCAGGCTTCCATGAGATGTGCACAGCTTTCGAGGGAAGCAGTGGTTTTAACATATGGAAAGCTCAACATGTCTTTGTTGGACTTGCTTCAAGCACAGACCTCAGTGAAATTGCTAACTCCAGACCTTCCTCAGATGTTGTCAGCCTTGCTGATGCAGCATTTGTAGCTTAATGGCTTGCTGCCATGGTGCAGGTTTGTAAACTGAGCTGGTTACTGGTTGACACAGATTCCTGCTTGCTCCTCCTTAATCTTTTCACTATTTCATACGTACCATTCTCCTGAGTGAGCTCACTACCACCTCAGTGTCTTGTTTAATGCCTACACTGCAATTTTGCAAACTAATTCTTCAAATTGTCTTCCTTAGCAGATTTTTTTCCTCTGCTTCCCTCTTCTCCCCCTTCCTCCCTGGTTTAAATAATCAGAAAGAAGGGAAATTCTTGTTTTTCCTCCAAACCTATTCCCCATGCTTTTCTTTTGCCACTTTTGACGATTCTTCCAACTTCCCAGACACTGAGATTGACAACCATGAAATTATTTTTCACTCCTCACTTTCTAATATCTGGGTCCTCATCAAATTTTGCCTTCTGTGCCTTTATAATCTTTTAAGCTCGCCTCTCCATTTTTCTTCTATGTCATTCATCACTCTGCTCTCCCAGCCTATTTCAGTCTCCTTTTCTATGCACTCCCTGGTAGCCAGTTTCCCATTATAACCTACAAGATGCTTGGGTAGTTTCTTCTCCCTTGATTGAATCAATTTTGCTCTATTACTTTAAGTCCCTCTTTTTCTCCTTCTAAATCTGTTCCAAAAGGACTGACAGAAGTTTTATTTCTGCTGTATCCTACTATTGTGGTACCTACCATGACTGTTTACCCACTTCCTTCATTTTTGTATCCTCCCTTCCCGGTCTTACATGTGCTTATTCCAGTGCACAAACTACCCATTTCTTTCATTTAAATCTTTCCTAACATACCACCGTTGCTGGTTTTGTGTCCTGTCATTTTCTCCTAATTGCTACTGACTCTTCTCCACCTGCACAGTAGATGCTTCTCCATACCAAAAGCCGATAATTGAGTAAATAGATCACTTTGACTTTAAAGTTTACTACTTCATAGAATTTCAGTTCTATTTATCAATGTCTTGTATTTCTTCAGTTTAAATTGTGTCCTCCTTCTCTGAAGTGGGAATTCTGGTGCAGGTCCCTGATCTCCAGTCAGAATCATTACAAAAGCCCTCTAAACAGAAGTGAGATAGCAAGAAAAATAAATATTTCTCTTCATCCTTCTGTGGAACCACAGAATCCAGAGCAACCCTTCTTTATTCCAGGCACATTTCAACCCCCTGCCTTGTAAATGTTCTTCCAGATTTCAAAGTACATCCTTTGTTGAAAATATAGACAGGAATTTGGCAAACACCTTTCCTCAAGGCTTGGGGGAACATACCTGAAAAAATCACTGCCTTGGATGCTTCTATGAATTTAGCAATAATTTCTTTCACCTCTCTCCTTTAGTAGCTAATGTTTTTGCTTTCAAAAATACACAGTATCAGATGTGTACATTTTTCACTCATGCAGTTTGGAGAAAATAGCCAGAATTGAGTCTTTTCCACTAATGAACCTGTACTGTTATTTGAGAAGTTTATCACTATGTTGGCTTCATTTAACAAGACAATTCTTGCTCTTGTTGAATGAGAAATTAAATTAAATTATACACTTAGTACTGGAACTTATTCCCACACAGCTGCAGCAAAAGTAATTGTTAATGGCAGCAACTACAGCCATTGCAACTCAAGTGGTTTTATGACTGATATGATTTGTTTGTTCTAATTACAAGAGCTGTTGCTAGTGGTAGGAGTATTACTTTGGAACAGACTTCTCAAGCAAAACTCCTCTCTTTGTAGAAATTTTAATTAAGAGATCTACTCTTCAAGCCAATAAAATTCCCTACACTCTATAGAGGAAACATTACAGCCTGTGGAAAAGCATTACTTTGCCTCCTGAGTGTCTAGCTATACGATATGATACTGAAATGCAGGGGTGTTTATTTAAACATCAATCTCTTCTGCAAATCAATTAATTTTGTTTGCAATTCACAAATCTTTTATGGCAACTTTATACATGACTTCAAGACATACTGTTTTCCACTTCAGTTTCAGTCTGTTTCTTTTGTGGGCTATGCACAAGAAAAATGGCCAAAATATTTGAAATATAAGTGACATGCTAATATGAGATAAGAAATCAAACTCTATTTGAGCCACATTCTGCACTGAAGTTGAACATAAAATTAATATTTTTTGGAAGTGATCTCCAAATATTCATCCTGTGACTGTTAGTTGAGACTGCTGAATGTGGTGCCCACTGACTTCACTTGGAAGTGTGAATACCTGCACTTTGTGTGTTTAGAAAAAGCATACATACCTCAAGAAAAAAATCACTGTTCATCTCCATGGAGCAGAAAAATAAACTCTGCTTGGCAAATGCCTTTATGTTAGTTTTTAATAGATCAAAATGTATACTTCTTATCAGCTCTGTCACCATTTGTCCCAACAAGATAAAAATTTAACATGGTACTTTCCACACATATCTGAAAGCATATAGAAATTAATATGCATATATGGATGTTGGAGAGGAAAACAAATGCCCACAACTGTGGGATGAGAGCAATTGTGAAGCAGTGACTGCAATGATAAAAATTAACACAGATATGTATTCTTTTCTCATCAGATTCTTTTATACTAAATATTATGATTCCATAAAGAAAATGAGAAGCAATATAAAAATAGTGGAATTGTTATTTGTCTTGTAAAACTATTTGCTGAAGAAATAAACTCCTTGAAACCATAATGTTTACTTTGCCACAATTCAAACAAAAATATCTTTAAGACAACTTGGCTTCAAAGGTTAATGTTGTGTGTGGGAATAGGAACTCAAGCAATGAGACAGACAGGCTTTGCTGGGCATTTCTGATCTGTATGTGATTGGTGTGGCTGACTTGCCAAGTTTATGTTCCATATGCCATGTCTATCACCAAAGCCTGTAATGGTGCCAGCCAGAGCAACTCTGCTGCTTGTAGACTTAGCTAACAAAAATGAGCCAAGCATGTGTCCCTCTCAGAATCCCTGGAGTAGCTACTCTTATACTTAAGTAATGGAGTAAAGTATTTCAGTGAGAAATTTGCCAGATTGGTACAACTAAGATCTGGCTCTGACTCTGCTGGAGTTTGTTGGAACATGTATGTTATGTATCAGTGCTGACATGAGTGTAACCATTTTAGGTTTAAGTGATTGAGTTTGGAGGGATTCAGTACTTGTTTTCAGGAAAGATCATAATATTCACTTGCATATGCGTTCAGCTACACGTCAAAAAACGATAGTAACTGCACTAGATTGTATTACTGACAACAGCAACTGAAGCCCAAATCTAAGGTAATTCCCCATCCACATATATGTGCCATATATGATACCTTCTTTGTGACCTGAATTCATAAAATTTCCAGTTACTTTTGAGGGTCATTTCCAAATGTGGAAAAGCCCCTACTACCGTGGCTTGAAGGGCAGGTGGAATTCAGAAATTAACTGAAGGCAGAATTTACTCATCTGGGACTGCTTTCATATTCTTTCAAGATGAAAGACATGATAATATTATGTGTGTATAATCTTAAGGGAATGGGTTGGTGAGGCAGGCTTCTCAAGAGATTTTCCTCACACAAGCTTTTCAGGGATTTTTTTTATTAAACACCTCTTCTTTTGAAAATATTGATTTCTTCAAACTGTAACTTTTCAGGAATAAGTATAGTATTTGTCAAAAACTTCTGTAGTAATGAGTCTCAGGTTCAGGATGACATTCCTGGGGAGAGAAATAGAGAGCACATGCTAACAAGTGATCAGGAGCCTGGAAAATGCTGCAGAAATGCTGGTGATGAGGCTCCAGAAGTTTGGGGTAGCCGCTTTTCTTTGTCAGGTTTCTATGTTTTTTCTGAAAATCAAAGAAAATTTAAAAAAATAAAAGAGGTTTCCAGATATCCCAAATTCTTCCTTTCACAAAATAAAACCAAATGCCAAAACTTAGCATGCATGTGCATTCATGTTTATGTGCTGTATAAGCCTATGTATTGGAATTCTAGTTTTCCAGCCATTGCTGTCACAAAGTTGACATATGGTGATGGCTCAATATTAATATTTTCTATCGATCTATAAAACAGAGGCCCATCTCTTGTATCTTCTGCCACTCACAAACTTTGTGAGACAGCTGTGATCCACAATGTGGAGACTCTTTACTGCCAGACAAAGCTAATTTTCGCAAATCTCTAGACAGTAGTGTCTATGAAGATGAAGCATGGTCAGATGTAAACTGGTGAACACATTCTCAACTGCAGTAAAATGGTGTAGCACTGACTTCCATTTTGTCACTATTAAATCAATGCAAATCCACTTGGATGTGATCCACTGTTTCAGATGTACAGAATGCTTAACTGCAGATCCTTTGAACCATTCTGAATGTTGTGGGCTGGGAACATTTCTATTTGTCATGAAGCTGCCACATGGGAGAGTGTCATTTCCATTTTCCAATGAAAAAAATATAGCCTAGTGAATGTTCTGCAAGAGTTACAGTCCTTAGATATTTGGTAAAAATGCCTACAATTCCTTTAACTAGCAGCAGTAGTTTTCAAGCAGATGCCAGCATGTAACCTTCCAGCACGTGAATATGAAATATTGTGTCCCTTTGACAGGAGCATATCTTACAAGTTCCTGTTTTGGGAACAGTACAGTTAGTCAAGAGAAAGAAAAAACATTTTCTCTATGACAGAAAAGTCATCCAGTTTTCTTAAATCTTGTTTTGCAGATTTACTAAATGCTTAGTGATGTCTACTGAACTCCATACCCAGCCTTGTTGTGTTGTGGTTTTTGAATTCATAATCAATAAAAAATGATGACTGAATATTGGTCAGCTGAATGCAAATATTATGGGCATTTTCATGCTGCTTCCAAATACCTAGTTTCTTCTGTTAAATAAGTAGTCGAAAAAGTAGGAATTTGAGATTACTTCTTTGAGTGATAGTCAGGATTTTCATAAATGGAAAAATGTTGCTGTTTTCAGGATAAAATTTGAGATCAGCCATCTGAAATCCTTATTTTTCTTCCTACATTACTACTAGTTTTCTAGGGTGACCTCAGGGAAGCTATTCTGTTTATGCGATACTTTAATTTTACTGCACAGAAATAAGAGATAACACCATTTTCTTTTCTTTGTTTTTTCTTTAAATATTTTTCAATTAAGAATACCATGTGGTTGAAATCTAGGGAGTGTTGACCTCAACTGAAAGCTTTCTGCTGATTTCAGACTGTTTTATCAGGCCTTCTAAGAGTAAAGAATTATTAAATGTTGCTGATGCGTCTTTAAAAAATCCTTTCACGTTGAAGTGCTTCAGGATCCAAAGACTGTTTGTTCCACTAGGGTTTAGAGGTCTTAGAACAATTTTTGGTTCATAGTTTCCTAGTGTCTGAAATTATTCAAAAATTCTTTTTGTTACAGTTTCATATTAGCCAGAGGCTCCAAGATAACCCTGGAGCAAAGTCTTGCAAATCTCAAATTCAACAAGGGTCTCTAAAGCCCAGATTCTATTTAACAGAGAAGGCTTATATTTTGTTTTGACTTTTATAGCAGGGTTTCCCATGGGTCCACTTTTAACATCTCTTAAAACTTATTTTAAAATAAGTAAAAGGAGAAATAGCCTAATAATATAACAGAAAGCCTGAAGACGGTAAAAAAAAGATTCAAAACACGGCACTGCAGCTTTAAATACCATATCAAATTGTTGAAATTAAGCCATACCTCAATCGTATTTGATGATTTGAGTTTGAATAAACAGTATTGCAGTAGCAAACGGAATATTCTTACTTCACTGCTTACATTTCAGAAAAGCCAGCCCTGGAGGCCAATTCTATGGTGAGGAATGATTTTGGATTGATTTTGTTCTTCACTTGCTTTACATTTGGATTCAGAGGGAAACGATTAGATGCAGTCAGACCAGACATATGACCTGAAATACAGCATGTGTTGCTTGTCATGCATGATATGTGACAAAACTAGAATATCTTTCTGATGGAGAACTGCTGCTTAAATATAATTTCAGCATTTATAGTGGTGCTCCTAATCTGCATTTCAGATATATAGTGGTGAATTAAAACTACATATGGTGCTGACAGAAGATTAGCAATGGGCATCAGCAAAACAAGTATCTACTTACTAACAAGACTCTCTTCAAAACTTGTGATTCTACTAACTCTTTACAAGAGCTATTTCTTACTCAGCAGTTGGTAAGATGGACTTCAGCAGTCTTTCAGTGAGCAACCCAGCACTCAGAATTTGCATCATATTTGGTGATCTATTGACCTTTTCCAAACCAAGGCTTAGATCTCTAGGCACATGTATCCAATAAGTTGTAGGAGAAGGTTTGCTCAGCATACATGCATTTCCAGCATATATTTCAGCAGCATCACAAAGTTAATCTGGATCTTTTGTACACCTGACTACGCAAGTTTTAAAATTTCTATTCTTTATCCTTCTGAAAAATACATTTTTTTTCTCTATATGGCTATAGTTAAACTGGCTATTCCTTCTCTTGCTCATTTCTGTACAATGCCACAGACATGCATAAGTGAGAACTGAAATGCTCTGTTTATGCCTACTTGAATGCACACGATCCATTACACTACTAACCAGACATTTCCTGACATCCTCCATTTTCAAGGAATCTTATCTTTCAACACAATTTGTAACAGGCAGTTCAAGTCACACAGACACTCATATCTTAAACATCCTTTCCTCTGACCTTGACAAATGCAGTCTTGTCTGGTCAGAGCCTTTCAGAATGCTGTTTAATGATAGTTTTCCCAGCATATTGCTTTGATCTTGGTATCCCTTCCTCATGCACACAATTGGCTCCTCAGCTTCTGCCTTCCCAAGGAAAAGTGATTTCACTTCCAAGACTATTCATGGCTTTCTTCCACCTATCTCTTATTCATTATCAAGACATTGACTTTAACCTCTGATTGACCTACAGTGTTAACCTTTACAGCTATTTGTTGTGTTTTCATGCAGAATCATTTGCACTTCATATACACCAAGGGGTTTTTATAGCACAGCCATCATAGCAGAAACTTTGCAGATCAGAAAATAGCTGAAAAATCAATCAGCAAGACCCTAAAAAAGTTAAGCAGGGACTGTCTTGCTCCACTGATATCCATGGGAGTTTTGCCATTAGCATGAGCAAAGATAGAATTTCACAAAATGTGTTTATGAAACATCGTATGTGGAGGTGATAAACTGGAAGAATACCATAACATCTAGCTCTATAAATGCCATGAATCTGCATTTCCATTCTTCTAATGATGTTTCAGATGTAGGTCAGAGTCAGAGCTGAACAGAGTTAAAAAAGAAAATTAAAACCTGTATTTACTTTTCAATGACCTGTTTTAGATTTCTAACAATGAGGAAAGCTCAACTTCTCACAAAGAATAGCAAACAAATAAGATGAGAATCAAACTTCTTTTCCTTAAAATTCAACCGATAAGCTGTAAAACTTCAAGGAAAGCATAAGACTATTCAGACACAGTCTCAAGCAAAAGAAGTTTTCAGACCTCAGGATGATTTAATATTGTGAACTTTGTTCAGGCAGCTAAAGTGGAAATCTGTAAGACTATTTAACTCTCCAAATCTATCTTTTGTGATAATAGGTCAGAGCTGAAACTGTCCAGACTGGAGAATCTGCCTGAGAGATAAACTGGGTTTGTGTGGTATAAAAATACCACACAAGGATTCTAGACAGTCTATTTATAACATGAATTAAAACAAAAAGAACTCACAATTTATTGAAAGCTATAAAAAAATGATAAAGCTTAATTCCATATGAACCGAGGGAACATGAGGCCATTTTTCTTCCTTTACTGAAGTTTTCCTGAAGGTTATCTGACTTCAAAAGAAAAATTAAGGTGTTTGTAGAAAATCCAGAAGGAAAGACAGTGATTCTAACAAGGAGCAACTATCCTTTCAATTATTCCCCTCTCAGCTGAAGTATTTTGATGAGAGCTTCTTTTGCTCCAGCTTAGCATATAAAAAACAAGGAAATCTGAGTTGGGATAGCAGGGGGGAAAAAATCACTGGAGTGAAAATAAAAATAGAATCTTTTGCAACTTTTCATGCTGACTTTAATTTTAGCAGTGTGCCAGAAACAGGGGCTTTTGAAGACACTCCAAAAGGATGGCCTTTTAATTATCCTACTGTTATAGTAGTCAGTTATGAATCTTTTTGACAGAATAAGTGCAAAAAGCTAAGAAAATGTATTTATAATCTTATCCCTGCTGCATTAGCTCTTTTCCTTCTCTCTTGCATGGTTTTTCCCATATTGGAGTAATAAATACTGGCATCATAATAGGAAGACACATTGAATAGCTCACTAATGAGCTGAGGGAGCTGAAGACAGAGACTTTATTCAGCCTTAAGGGGTGCTTGTGATGGATGAGACAATAACAGTGACTTGAAAGCAGGAGCAGGACTAAATACATCCAGGGTTGCTTGGGACTTTTTTAACATATATTCACTTCTGCCTTCTGGGACATTTATTTCAGTGGTATTCAGCTATTAGTCTTGGATCTTTGTAAGAACCTGACTGTACAAATGGGGACTGTGGAATAAAGAAGCTGCAGTGTATGTGTGTAGTGAGTACCATGCAAGCAGAAAGTAGACCCCTTGCCACACTTTAACAGCAAATCCATTTGCATATCCATGGAGAACATCTGTATGGGATATGGTCTCTGGACCAGAACACAAAGAAAGAAAATTGGCTGTGCCCTCGTGCAGCCACTGCAGGGACATTGCATCTGGTGTGTGTAACTGAACTATGCTGGGGCAAAAGTTGCAGTGGACTGTATTGCACTTCACCACAATTGAAGATGAAGCTCAGGTTAATATCCACACATACTTTCCGTTTACTTAAGATGAAGGAGGTTAAATCTTCTCCTTTGATTTTTCCTAAACTTTTTCATGTTTAAGATCTACAAACGCATAGGCATTATGCTTGTGAGTGAGTCTATTGACCAAAGAACTGTTTCCATTACATAAAAACCCCTAAGAGGAAATTGCCTCAAGTTGAATCAGAGGACATTTAGATTGAATGTTAGAGAAAAAGCTCATCACTGAAAGGGTTGTTGTCAACCATTGGAACAGGCTGCCTAGGGAAGTGGATGAGTTACCATACCTGAAGGTATCTAAAATATGTGTAGACCTAGTTTAAACTAGGTCTCAGGGACCTAGTTTAGTGGTGGACTTGGCAGTGCTGGGTTTAGAGTTGGTCTCACTGATTTCCAATGTAAATTATTTTTTGGTTATTCCAAAATAACAATCAACAATTTCATTTTAAACATGGTAATTTCTTTTGACAACTAGAGAGTCCTAGGATTGTTTCAAGCATACTAAAATAACTCCTCAAGAAAAGCTCTTGTCACTTTAATTAATCTCTTGTTCTCAGAGATATCTTTGAATTTTCTATCACTCAGCAAAGTATCAATCAAATATAGACAAGTAAATATTACAAAAAACCCCATTAAAAGTATTTGAAACAAACACAATGGCTTGTCATCATACCAGATGCCCCTATACATTTCTTTTATTGAGCAGCAGCATAAATATTAATTTCTCTTGAGAGATTTTTATTCTGTTTTACTTGTTGCTGAAACAGAACAATGGGCTTAGGATCATATATATGTGTAAATGTGTAATGCAATTTTGTATAACTGTAATTAAAATGACAAATTGCCAAAGAAATCAAGCAAATATTTATATAATATGCACAATGTTGTATATTTACAAAAAGACTAATTGGGACTCTAGCATTTTTTTATCAGTATAGACTTAAAAGAAATCTGTAATGAATATAACTTAACATTTCTGTACTGAGCTTCAAAATGCAGCCACAGATACCAGTTCTATTCTAACAGAGACCCAGCACATTATATCTTGAATATCTTTTGTTCAGTGAGCATCCTTGAACTTTGCAAAAATTTAAACACAAATATGATCTTGTTTTTATCCTTGTCTTATGTGTCAGTACAATAATGTAGAGAATAAAAAATACTACATTTCCTTCAAAATCTGTCCTTGTTTTCCTCCAGCACTGGAGATCTTTTCCTGTTGTATTTTATGGTTTAAAAATACTGTTTTCCTCTTCACTTTCAAAAGAATGGTTGGAATCAGTTAGTTCATCTGTGTAGCTTGAGATAGGTTCTGCATTTTAAATATTTATCAGCTTAGGACATATTTTATTCTGCTTGCTGTCAGCTTTCCTTCAGATTTACCAGTAAAATAGACAGGGAATAACTTTACAGGTCCAAATGAGGCTCTGAACTTGTCTTATGTTTTGGCCTTTTTCTCACAGATAGGAACTAGGAAAATTTGATCATATTTGGCAGAAGCTAAAACAGCTTTTCTACAAGGAAGATGAGGGGGTTTGCTTATTTTTTGTACATTTTTTTGCTAATCTTTTTTCTTTAAAGTATTTTGAATGTGTGCTAGGATCTGGACCACTGCCTCTTTCACCTTGTATAGTTCATACTTGTTTTAGCTGGAATTTTTGTCCTATTTGTATTCGTCATAAAAATGTATATGAATATTTAGGCCCTTCTTTTCCAGGTTCTCCTTTACAAACCCAAGTCTTTAATTAGCATTTTTGACTTTCTATGAAGTTTATCAAAGTATGAGTTTCTGAATAAAGTTTTTATATAAAACTTATTCTCTCCAGTCTTTTCTTACTTAAATAAGTCTTTGTTGAACCTGCTATAAAAACACCTTCATATAACTTCCTAATTCATGAAGCTTTGCTTTTTTAGTGGGTTTGGTTTTTTGGGGTTTTATTTTGTTTTGTTTATCTTTTGCAGTGCAGATATTATTGGCAAATGATATGCCTGGTGAAATTTAAATACTGTTGCTTTAAAATGGTGTTCAATGTACTGATAAAATTGATAGGTTGCTTTAAAAGTTTCTGTGGATGCTGAAACCCTGCAAACTATCCATGAGGGCACAATCTGAGAGACTGAGACTAGATTTAAGGAAAAAGATTTATACCATGTCTACTGCCAAGAAGTGGAGGAGCATGGCCAGAGAATTTGCTCTGTCTTCAGCCTTGTAGGTTTCTAAGACCTGCCAGTCAACTGGCAAGACCAACATTGGCAACCTGGTCTGACATCAGAATTGCCCCAGGTTTAGCAGGGGTTTGAACTAGAGACCTTTCTGAGAACCTTTCCAACACAATTCAGCTTATGATCCTACAGAGATAAATTTAGGGACACCTCTCCCAGTCTGTCCCATGAAATAGTGGATGCAAGACATGTTGCAAATACTAAATGCATAGGATTCTCCTCTTATGCCATGAAACATAGCATAGGTGCTAAAGTGCTAGCAGGCACAATACAAATCTGTAGCAAAATAGAATAAAATCAGAGAAAAAAGTGCCCTCTGGAAGCATTTCCTGTTAGATTGCCCAGGTGTTCAGATACTTCCCTCTTCCTTCACCCCTTGTCGAACTACTGACACATCCTCCCTCCAGCTACAGTTCTTTCCATCACCCTCTGCCCAAAGCAGATTCCTTTCAAGAAAAGAATTTCACTTCTGAATTCTGTTACTTTCCTCCCACTTCAAAAAAATGCAGCATTGCCTTTTGTTCCATCGGTGTTCTCCCTTAGGGGAATTTTTCTAGCTTTAATTCCCATACCACCCTCTTTCAAACAGCTTAAGGTTTAATGCAAAAAACCTGTTTGTCAGCTTATGTTTCCAGCTACAGTTATTCTAGCCAGATTCTTTAGGAAGTCTCATGCCTCCCTTTGTAGGTTTTAAAGTTGTGGGTTTGGTCTCCATGAAATATTCTTATTGTCACCTCTAGTTTGCCTAGAACTAATCCATCCCCTATGCATTTAGCTTGGATAAGGCCATGTTTCACACCTCTGTAGCTACTTCTCCAGAACTGTAAGCATCAAGATAATAATCCTGAAATATTTAATATTCTTATTGCTGGGACTTTTGTTTATGGATCTTTTTTAATTGGACTCTTTGAACTTTCTTCATTACTTTGTAGAAACTGTGTGATAGATGTTTTTGCAATATTCGAGGAGGGGGACTTCCACCCATTTTGTTACACTACAATAAAAAAAATTAATAAAAACTCAAAGGAAAACATCATTGAGACATATTCATCAAGTAAGCTAGGGATTCCAGTAGTTGTTCACAATCACTTGATTTCAATTCCCAAGTTCTCCCACTTTTTCAGTTTGTGGAATTTTCCCTGCTTTCTGCTGCTTTAAACTGTACTTCACACTAATGTTCAATGAACCTCGTGAAATATTGGTTTAGTTTTCATGGGTGAAGTCTGTCAATGAACTTCAGGAAATAAGATAAACATTCCCCATCAAGTACCAAAATCCCTTTAGTTCTTCAGATGTTGAGCCTTAACACAAGTCTTAATGAGAGGGCATAAATTAAAATGCTGTCACAACAATTTTGCCTTAACTGATGAAACTTGGATGCCTTCAGGCAATACTGAGGTACCGAGTTCTAAAGTAATCTCTCCTAAACCAACAGTTACCATAAGCTTTGCATAAAATTTGGACCCCACATGCACTGAAAAGGCTGAAGGACTTAGAATACATTAGAGGAATTTTTCTACATTTTAGGCAAAAACTTTGCCTAGCATTCACATCTTAAATACCTGTGAGAGTTGCTCACAAGACTGTGCTTGTTCAGAAAGGCCCCACTTGCAGATGGAACAAAATCTCCATGCATGCCTCTATGCAGCCATGCACGCCTCTATGCAGCCATGTATGTGCAGGCACCCGTTCTGTCAAAGTAGCTATTCCTGCTGCCAGATGGGCATCAGTATGTAGAAATGGCCTCTCTGAGGAGATGGGAGACATTAGTTACCAGTTTAACCTCATAGTCCTCTCTCAGCAAGTGTACCTAACCCAGGTTCCATCATACACTAGTCCAGCTCTCTACCACTCTCTCTCCCATGGACGGAGAAGATAAGCCCCAAATAAATTTCATCACCTCCATCCGGACAGCATACTGCAGCCTTTCCTTTGCGCTCACATTGCTGAACAAAATTTTTAAGTGGTTAAGTCTGTGAATAGCATCTTTCTTGCTTTCCTACACAACACAGATCATAGCACTTCACAGAATAATTTCTAGAGTAAAAATACCTTTATTTGTGAATCTGAAGATGGAAATGGACTGGAAGGAAATATTGGCTAAATACTTTTCTGTTGAAAGACTAGTAATCCCTTCCACCTACACTTGTCCTCAGTAACTTTAATACCCTCTTACTTGCAAACACCACAAACTTGGTCTTCACTAATGATGAAGCAGATTGGAAGCATCATTTGGCATCTGAATCATGATCACTCTGTATCAGGCATATGTATGTCAATGAGAAGATGCTGCTCCAAATGCATTGTAGTTCAGTCCTGAGCATACAGTAGAAATGAGGAGGAAAAAAAAAGAAAAATATATTTTGTGTATTTTCCACTGGAGGAAATCCATGCTGTTTAATGGAGATAACTTTCACTTGGGTTAAACACACTACAGTGTAAAAGATTTCTACATAAAGTTTACTCTGAATATTACAGGGAGGAGCAGTTGGACAAAAGAAAATGTGGGAAACTAAAAAGTTAGAGGATCTGATGCCTATTGCAAAAATGACCACTTCTGTCTAGCAAAAAGTGACCTGGGATTCCTTGTGGGCACTAAGATAGATATGAGAGCAACGTGCCTTTTCAGCTAGGAAGAATAATTGTATCAGGAGAGGTATTGTCAACAGGTTGAGGGAGGTGATCTCTTCCTCTGTTCATCACTGATCATGCTGTATCTGGAGTACTGTGTCCAGTTCTGGGCTTCTCAGTACCAAAGAAGCATAGACACACTGGAGAAAGTTCATCTAATGGCCACTAAGATAGTAAAGTCATTGCAGGATCCCTCATGTGAGAAAAAGTTGAAAGAGTTGTCGCACTGGAGAAAATTCTGCGTTTTCTCATCAATGAATAGAAATATCTGAACGGACAATTCAGATGGAGCCAGGTTATTTTGAGTGATGCCCACTGACAGGACCAAAGGCAATGGACTCCATGTGAAACACAAGATGCTGTTTCTGAACATCAGGGAATGCTTTTTTGCAGTAAGGGTGACTAAGTACTGGACTTACCTATGGAAGTTGTGCTGTCTCCTGGTGATATTATAAAACATTGTCTGGACAAAGACCTGGGCAGCCAGCTCTACACGGCTATGCTTGAACACAAGGGCTAGATCAGATGATCTCTACAGGTTCCTTCCATCTTCAACTGTTCTGTGATTCTGTAATTGCTGTCTACAATTAGAGTAAGTTCCACTTAATAAATTAATGCTGCACTCAGAAAGTATTTTAGCTAAGACATGCTTGGGCATCACATTGATATGAAATATCTTTGTTTTATCTACTCTATGGGGAAAGATCAGAACAAAATTGTCCCTCTAGTGACAGAAGAGTAGCCTTTTCTGTTTTTTTTTTTCTTTGTGGTTTATATTACTCTGTACTGTGCCATCAAAACCAGATGCATTTTACATCTGTAACTGGAAGTTGACTTGAACAAAAATGAAATTCCAATAGCTTTATCAAAGAAAAGGGGCATTGTTATTTCTCTGAAATCTGTTCAATTTGCTCTTTTTGTCCATACATAACCATAAATCTACCAGGTGTACTGGCAGACAAATGTTTTCTGACCTGTGCCAAACATAGTCCGATAAATTTTAACTCCTTTGATGCACTACTTCACCAAAACTGAAGCCAGATGTTTCACAGGTGACCTGACAGAATGCCATTACTTCCCAATTACCATAAATAAAAGGCAAAGCTGTCATGAGGAGTGTGCAAAGATATATCATTCCAACATTCCGGAAGATTTAACCCTTCCATATCAGACAGAATTTGAACATCTGTAAGATGTTGATATTATCACTATTCTCAATATTTAGATGCTTTGACTGAGACTCCAGTCTTCTCAGTTAAGCTACTGCTGCCATTTATGGGCAGACAGGCAGACATGCAGCAGCACCTTGGTGCTGCACAGAAGACAAATTCTGCTTTCTGTAAGACTCAATGAGAAAACAAATAGGTAAACTACTATGGCCCTTGATACATCACATATGATCTGGTAGTCTTTCCTAATGAAGCTTTTTTCCTGCATCATTGTATTAGTGAATATAACAAAACCTCCAAGAGTTTTCACTTTGTACATAAGTTAGAACCTGTGACATAAGTTGAGATCTAAAATTATTTTCTAAAACAATAGATTTAACTTCAGGTATGGGTTCATTTATTTAATTGCACTGTGCTCACAGTAGCATAGGTGATCTCAGTAATAAAGTAATAAAATTAAGCCTAACACTTCCTAAAATGTTCATATATTTTGCAAAAATTGACTCTCAGCCTAGCATGGTAGAAAAATAATTTTCTAGAGTCCACTGAGTTCATTCTGACTTTAAACAGCTTGCAAGTAGTGACTCAGTGTAACCAAAATGTTGAAGGAATATCACACTCCGCAAGAATCTTTTGCAGTGGTTACACAGAGCCAAATAGATGCAATGACAGACTTTTTGAAGGAAGAGCTCTATATAAGTATTCTCAGAGTGAAGACACATCCAGTGAAACAATGCAATTATCTAGCAAGCTGTCAATTCATTTTAAGCAGTAAACAGGCAAGATGAGAAGATTTCAAAAATATCCACAGCTAGTGGAGATCCAGATGATACTATTTGCTGATCAGTCTGGTATCAGCTAGTGGAAAGTCACCTAGTAAATCTATGGATGCTAGCTAGTGTGTCATCCATGACTGGTTTTTCAGCTTAGATTCACATAATTGCCAGATGCATATAGTTCCAATATACAGTTCCACCAAGGAAAAGGAAAAAAATCCTTCCTTACTCTGCAGGTGTCTAAAGTTTCCAAAGCCCTCCACATCTATACTCTTCCCATTAGACACTAGTAGAGCTGCATCTGTCCTGAGGTCAGGAAGTTAAATAATGCTGATCCCATAACTGTCATATAAAATGCGTATCTTTCATTCTGTTTGGTTACCCATCTCAAGAGATTACATGAGAAGTGAGATTAGGTATGTTTACATTTATATCAGACTCACCTAAAAGTGACCATGCCCTCTTACACACTAGCTGCAAGAATGGCCCCTAAGGTGTGCTTCAAGTCTCACTTTCTGCAGGAGGATATTAGATATCACATCTCCCAGCAATATAATCCAATCTACTGTACTGGATATCTCCTCTGTAATGTGTTAACTTCCTGGCAGACATGTCAGAGGAGTTTTCTAACACTAGGTAGATATATTAGTAACTTGCTCTTGACCTAGGTGAGTGAAAATGTGCACATTTTACAGAGAAGTGGACCAGTTTCAGCAAACTGGTTAAAGAGCTAGCCATGACACAAACAGCAATGCCCAGCAACTGAGAAGTTAAATGATCTGTTTTCAAACCAAATGGAGGAAGGAACTAGACCTTTGCCTTCCCAAGCCCAAGAAAGGCCTTTTGGTAGATGTTAATGCTGGGGAGACCAGACACAGTTTGCTCAGTCTTTCATTTTTACAGTTGCAAAAAGAGGACAGAGGTGAAGTCTGAGCAAATGTCAGCATTTAACTTTCATGAGGGGAAGAGAGATCCTCAGTCTCACATTTGTCCTCAGTTTTTCTTACTGTCCGTTGTAGGTGGTTGCCCACTTAATATGCTTCATTTGGGCTTTTGCCTCTGAAATGCTTTCTGCTCTCTTGCAATTTTTAGGAAATCTGAGTGACTAAATGAAATGTAGTGGCCAGTGGTGTACTCCTAGATATCTGTTAGTTAGGAACAACTTCATATTTCACTGTAGACATCTTTTTTTAGTGCTTACTCTGACTATTGAACAGATCAGTACTTTCATGAGTCAATAAACCCATTTTCTAAACTAAGCTTTTAAAAGGTAGCTAAGAATAAATGGGGTTTTAGCAAGATGATACAATAGTGATACACTGTAGAAAAGGTGTATTCTGAATTCTTACATGAATAGGCACATAGTATCCCACCAGCACACAGAAGTGACCCCAACTATCCTTGAAAAACGTATTTGTGACTCTGAAATGCCAATATCCATTGCCCTCTGAAATGCCAATATCTATTGGAACTCATATAGCCACCAGAAAAGGTTGCTGCCTCCCTCTACCTCCATTGAGATGAATGAGGCAGAGAAGATAATTTATACTTGGATAGAAATTCTCTGATTACGTTAATCAAGTATTATTCATTAAATAGGAGATGGCTGTATGACTTGTTATCAGTGAAGCAATAAGAATAGTCTAGTATTTGTGGCAACTATCTAGATAGAATGCAAAATAGCCACCTCCTTCCTTTCAGCCCAAGAGCTATATTAATTCCACAGATCTCCATAGCTTTTCAAACACCAGAGGGGGACAAAGAATCATAATGCTGAAGACTTGGTAACATTTCAGTTTGCCCAAATCCACAAAACTTTCACTTCTTTGTCTTGTTAAATTCTGGCTCACAATCCTGCTCCAAAGCAGTTCCTATTTCTCTTTTACAGTTTTGTATATCCTTCATTTAACTGCTGTAACTTAGAGAGGCGTTTACTGGATTTCAGGATTGAATAAAGCCAAAAAAAGTAAACACTTGAGAAGGAATAAGAGTTTGAATTTTCTCCATATTGTTCCCAAAAACATCACACAATATTCCTGTTGATTTTGTATCTTTAGATGGAAATATTGCTGTCCAACTGTCATACAACTCACATACATCTTTCTGCTACAGTCACTGATGTTTCATGGAAACATCAGGAATTGTCCAACAAAGATTTCCCCCGGCTTTACTGAGAGCTTTTAATTCAGTTTTTCTCTACCTACATTTATTTCACATTATCTGAATTATTAACCTGGTCTTTTCTCACTATTTGATAGTTCTGTGCAAAAGAAATTAATTCTAAAACATGTTGACCAGTTGGGATCATCGGGCTTTATTCTAAAATTAAGTGGCAATATGTGAATAATGCTGCATTAGTATCTCTGGAGGGAGTTTCAAGGAATATAAACTGTTATCAGAAAACAATATTGATCCTGAGAATTATGCCAAAAAAATATTCTTCTCTTCATGCAGAAAAATATGAAGATTGTACATTAACATACAGCTTGCAATTGCATAGTCCCTGGGGGCATAGTCTTGATGGAAACTTTTATCTGCTGATGTAAACTTAAAGCCTCCCCCACCACAGGAAAATTTACAGAGTCTGGCCTCCCTCTCCCTCTCCTGCTTTCTGATTCCATGTAATAAAGCATAAAGAAAGAACATATGCTGAGCTTCTAGAAGATAGAGAAGATGGCTATGTCCAGCCACGTTTTTCTTTCCTTCATGAAGAGAAAAGGACAAGAGCAACAATATATCATCTCTTATAGGAAAGACTAGGGAAGTGTTTATCCCATGAAATACAAATCATGTTTCACAGGACTTTTTTTCTGTAGAATAAAGCTTGTGAATATATTCTTTGGTACTGGGCTCATATCACATGACAAGAAATCCTGTAAGGTTTTTTTTTTCTCTTTTAGGAAGTACTTATCAGAAAGAAAAACAATATCAGAATCATGCCACATGCTATCTTTGGACATATGTCACCCCTGCTGCAGTCTGGTATTTAGCACAATGCATCATGAATAATTTGCTATCTCTTTTATTGGTATGTTATTACCTAAAGTACATGTATTAAATTCCCAAGTTTTTTTAAACTCACAAAGATGCAATTTCGTGCCTGACAACTCCATAAAATATATTAGATATTTTCATTTCTTTTAAATTTAAACCAGAAACCTGGCTCCAGTGGATGTTTCAATTGTTTTTTTAAAATCTCTCCAAACTTGTGACATTTGTAACTGCTCAGATGTTAACCCAAACCATTCAGACATTCACCTTGGTAACAGCATACTTTTGGTCTTTATGTACTGGGCTGGACATCAAAGACGAGTTTTTATTGCAGAGATTTTAGTATCCAAGTCTAGATTTGTAACAGATCCCATTTAGAAACAGCTGAATTGTACCAACAGTTATTCTTTGGGATAAAACCAGGTGAAATATAATCAATCAAGTGCCAAATTGAAATTTTCCCTCCATCTTTGCTTGTCCCCATCTCCCTATTTGTATTTTTGCTGGTCTGGGGTACTTTTGGAAATAAATTATTTACTTTGTGTGCTTCTTGTCATAGAAAGCCTCAGTCTTCCTGCAGGAAGGTTGACACACAGACACACATGTGCACATGATTAAAATTGTCTTTAAGTGGAGATGCTCTGGAGCTCTATAGGTGCCATATCCCAAAGGAAACTGAAAGGAATCATGAATGTATTGAATAATTTTTTATGAGAGAAATAGATACCTTTAGCACCTTTATGATCCCTACTCCTATAGAGCTTCTGAGGGTTCATACATGTAGCTGTGGCATGTCCTATACTTGCTCAAACTACCACCTCCTCCTTCACAACTTAAAGAAAACACCAGTTGACAAAATAACAGACTCTTCCTCAGTTCATTCAAGGCTGTAGATTCCCTGTGGACCATACTCTCAATATCTCTTATACACACACGTGCTCAAATATTTATGATACTACACAAGAGTGTTTTACCTGATCTACATATCCACTTCCACAAACACTTGTTTTAATACAAGAGCTTCAGATGACCAGGAAGACATGGAGCAGAGACTGAGAAATTCCTTCAGTAAAAGATACATAAATTGTATTTTAAGAAATGCAAGCAGTATTCACCATCTTTTTCATCTGCTGAGCTTCATGTAAGTACTAGTCCATTAAACAACTCAGAGTATCATCTGTTTCAGTGGATGTTATCGATCCATTTTTATGGCATTTTATGGCATTATCAATCCATTTTACTTCCTCTTTCCAAGAGAAGGAAATAAACCGAGGATGCTGCTGAATGACAGCTTAATAGCAAAGATATATTTCTATGGTGTCTGCCATCTCCAAACAATTTATAAATTATACTTATTAAAAAGTTACTCTGCCCATCCATGAAATGTCTCCATCCCTCAGCTGGAGACTGGATCTCAGCAGAGAAGCAGCGAAAAGCAGGCAGGAGATCAGCAGGGGAAGGAGAACTTTGGCTGAAAATTCATGGACTTGGGAAACAGCATCTCTTATGGAAAAATATCCAGAGCATTATTGTTGGAGGATGGGCACAGGCTAGGGAGTTAACGACGGCCATCAAGTTCTCGGAGCAAGACAAAGACAGCGATTGAGGCCTGAGGCAGACCTCGCCAGGTTGGAGCCCAGCCGCCTGGCGGCCTGGGGGAGGTGCCGAAGAACTAGTGAACAAGGAACTCGTGGTCGACTGTACTGGAAAAAGGAAAGAGAGAAACCGCAAGGGGAGGGTTCTACATTGATGGATGTAACATGTGACCAATCAGAGTGAGTGGTGGGTATGGTTAACCATAGCCGTATATAAGCTTGTCTGATGCTCTCAATAAACGGATTCTGGCTGATCACATTGATCATGAATGTCAGCCCCTTCTTGTGTTACATTATGGAATCATTAAACTCCCCATAGAACAGAGGATTCTGGTCTTGTAAAAAACCGCTCTGGTCATACAGAAAGGTTCTTGGGAGTAACTTATCCAGCACTGAAAGGTGAAAGATCACATTCTGCCAGCTTATGAGAATGTGTTGCCAAGGAATACCCATAAGTCAAACATAGGCTTTGCCTTCCTGGTTAAAGTACAAATAAGATGTACTTGAGAAGGCTGATCATTATGTTTAAGAATGAGCTTTCATTTACATGTATTGTCTGTGCAAAACATGCGGTTGTGTACCACTCTCCCTTCTACAATGACTGTACCAAATTACAGGGTATACCAACATGCCTGACTTGAAATTTATGGTGGAAACTTTCATTGAAATACCTTTTCCAGCATATGGGTCTATCACTTAAGAGGAAAAAGCAGAGCTCTGCTCTGTTGCTCCAAGAGCTACACTTCATCATTGTTTTGAGGACTCAAGTCAGTTTTGGGCTATTTGCACCACAACAGTGACTTTCCAAAGAATTGGGGAGTTCTTTTTGTCCCCTTCATTTGATAAGCAGATTAAATACAAACAAGTGCATTCTTTATTCATTTCAGTTATGTGAGGTACAAACTTACAACCTGGACATCCAATTCCTTAAGGAGTCAGGCAACCCACTTAGTAGATGTGGTCTGTATTCCCCTTCTCAGTTTCCCATCTCTCAGTCAAGAATATTATGAATCTTACTGTTTTACATGATGATTTCTGAAAGGTTAAAACAAACTTACCTGGAAAAGAAGCACAGTATACAACCATCTCAACTGCAATATAATTTAGTAAGAAATTAAAACAATGACAAACATTAGCAAGTATCTGAATTCAAAGTATTAAACTACATATTTAACTTTTTTCCCAATGCATAATTTTCCCACTAACCGGGCTCTGGGAAAGCATTTGAGAAAGAAGTTTGATAAGGGAAGAAAATTTTGAGTACAAAATATCTACAGCAGAGACAGATAATTAGCTAGTTTAGTGCTTCAGTATGTGAACTAGCTTGGGCTTTGAAGCAAACTCATTAAAACAGGTTGGCAGTCCAAATGACAAGTGAGGGAATTCCTCACAGAAACATTTCTCATGGCTACAACTGGGCAGCTTGTTAACCCATTACTGAAGGATTAGCTGTTCATCAGTTATGTGCTGACACGCCTGAAAAACCTTTTTCTATGCTTCAGTTTATTTCTGCTAGCCCTTTGTAACCCTGAAACACCTAAGGTTTCTGTCCTCTCAGAACATGACGGATGTTCCTTGACATGACAGATGGCTTGAGAAATACTGTGGCGTAGAATTCCATTGCAGAATTTACTGTGGACTTAAGCTGAACATCAGCCTCCAATGTAAACTTTCTCTCAGACTGTAAAACAGCTCATTTTCACCTATGTTCAAATATGCTCCATGAGATTGCTTCTGAAAAACAAATGCCAGACTCATCCTGAATTAATGCATTTAATGAGGAATTCAGCCATTTGTACACTGAATTCTGTAATTTAAAAAAAATTCTCAGTCATATCACAAAGATAAGGTCAGGTAGGAAAGGGTGCAGAATGCTCTTTTCAGTTCTGAGTGGCTAATGATAGACATAATTTTCTCTTGCTCTCTCTCTCTAATTTATAATTTCTATATAAATTATAATTTCTGTATAATTTATCAGCACACTTGCCTTGTTTCTTGGGCTTTGGTGCAGTAGATTTTTTTAAGGGATTTGGAGGTGTATGCAGACATGTTTCTGTAAGTGAAATGTAAGAAAAAATGTCAGAAGTATTAATCAAATAATGAATTTCACGAAAAGGTAGATCCAATAAGATTACAAAACATTCAGTATTGTGAAAGCTGCAAGCCGCCAGTTCTGATTTATGAGGAGCTAGATCCTTCATAGATCTGTGTGATGAAACAGTGCCTGAAGGAGATCAGATGAGTACTGTCAAGAAAATTCCCCATTATGCTGGCTTTTTGATCAGGCATCTAGACTCCCTGTGTCCTGAAAATTTTCATGCATTATTTAGTGTTTAGAAATCCCTGCTACATAGCTAGTACTGAGAGGGACTGTAATTCTGTCAGCTAGCTCAGAATTGACCACTTTTGAGGCAGTTCTGACTGACAATCTTGCAAAAGCTCTCTGCTCTCTGTATACTGTTATCAAACAAATTCAACTCGTAGGACAAAGCAGGTAGCTGAGATACATCCTGCTGCTGCTTTAGGACTGTGAGCAAGGTTGCCTGGCAAGTTTATGATTGCTGGATAAAGGCTGCTGGAGCCAGAGTGCATATTCTGGTAGCTGGGGATTTTGTTTCACTGGAAAACTGATTTTCTGCTCTAAGATTGTAGGAAAAATAACAGAGGGATTACACATGGATGATGATGTTCTGAGAGTTATGCTAACCTCCAGAGCTGCTGCTATCTAACAGGATGGCTACTTCAGAGCAGATAACAAACTGTATTTCAACTGATGCACACTTCCTGATAAAGTGGGCTATACAGTTACTAGGTAAAATTCACAACAGATAGATTTAATGAGAAAAAGAAATACACTCTTTTTTGTTATTGTTAATTGTTATTGCTACTGGGCTGGAAAGCCAAGAATGATTTCAAGTCAACACTCATATCTTCTCAGGATATTTAACTTAAGCCATGAATGTGTAGTAGTACTCTCTTCTGAAATTATCTCAAGATCCCCAGTATACCAATTCACTATTTTAATTAAAATTCATGCACTTTCTGATTTGTTTTCTGATAAAACATTGACCAGTTTGGGATTTTTTAAGGGAAAAAACCAAATTATTCTCTAAAATGCTTATATTTGTTGAGCTCTGTAAAACTGTTATGGGGAACCTGAAATGCATTTGTGTCAGCACATTTCCTCCCAAAGTTACTGCCCTTCCAATTGTACACTCTAAGAAATGGATATGGTAATCAGAACTTTAGAACATGCTGTACTCCTGCACCAAGTACACTTACTCTTGTAATACCTGTCATTATCAGAAGGCTCCCTTGCTTGATGACAAGTTTACAAGAGGTACTGTAAACTATGCCTATATGAATTTAATGTTAAGACTCGGGTTTACAGCTGTTTCTATCCCCGTAGTTTTTTCATTCAACCTGTATAATGGGACCTTCAGGAAAGCTGTAGGGAGGAATGTGTAGCAATAGGACCAGGGACAGAGCTTTTAAACTAGAGCAGTGCAGGTTTAGACTAGACTTCAGGAAAAAGTTCTTCACCATAGGGGTGGTGAGGCACTGGATAGGGCTTCCCAGAGAGGTGGCAGAGACCACATTCCTGGAGACATTCGAGACCAGGCTTGAGGAATCTCTGAGCAATCTGATCTAGTTCAAGAAGTCCCTACTCACTGCAGGAAAGTTGGATTTCCAAATTTCCAATTTTCTATGATTTATGACTGCCCTTGAACATGGCTGTATACCACATGGCTGTATACCAGAAGGTTCATTTTCACTATATCTTCCTGGGTCTTTCCAAAAGGTACTTCAAAATACAGTTTACATCTCGACTGTAGAACTACACATCTTATATTTTTGATAAATCAGCTATATGTACTTATGCCAATGTCTAAGTAAATCTTCTCTTTCTGTAGTATGTTGGTAAGAAGAAAGTAAATGCAGAGTAGCTGTCATAGAGTGATCTGAAGTAATTCATCAAAACAGAATTTTCTTGAAGACCTTAGTAATGAAAATCACAGGCAGCCTACATGCACTAAGCAACACCAAATGCTAGCCCTGAAGCTCTAAGGAATCATGGAAACAGTTCTTCAGTGTATTTCCCAGTATTGATCCATATAAATTTTCTTGCTTCCAGTTTCATGTAATTCTCAGGTTGAAATGAACTCAGAGCATGCAAAGTGAAACTCAGCCAAGCATTCTACTTCCCATAATTCCAGCTCCAAATCATACATCTGCTTGACTTCTCTCAAAGTATTTTTTGCAGAAGTCAGGCAAGCTCCATTCTGGATTCCAAATTTGTAATATGGTTTTACTTTCATTATAAACATTTTGCATGGCTTTGTTTTTTTATAGTAAAAAGTTTCATGCAAATTTCAGAAGGGTCTTAATGAAGGGAAGGCAAACTGGAGCCCAACATCAAAAAGTCTGTGACTTCCATCCTGGTCTTTGGATCCTGAAGCCAGATCAGTTCAAATATTAAGGACTAGGTTTTGAGTTGTCTGTTCTCCCAGGCTGTGCAATAGACATCATGCAACTTTTCTCTAAGAAGTTATCTTCCAACATCATCCACATAATTATCTACCTCACAAGTAGTTCTGCATGCTTCTGGAGCATGGAGCCTGCAGCTGCCAAAGTATTCATGCAGAAAACAGCCAGAGAAGTGTACCTAAGGACCTTTTGAAAGAAATCTTGACACTCAGAGCCACTTGAGTTCACGAATTCATAATCAAAAGGTCATCAGAGGTGCTATTCCTTTCCTACAATTTTAGCTAAGCTACTTAACATATTGCAGCTACACCTACAAATGTCCTAAAGACCAGGCTGTTTCTGGTCTTTGCAGCCCTTAGAAAGGAAAATATTAAAGAAAACAATCATCTTGATAGCACAGAAGCTTTTAAACTATCAGTTAAGAGGCACTGTGCTGCTTAACTGCATTTACCAGGATCCTTGCACTGAGAACAAATCAAAGAAAGAGGTTTGTTTGACCTAGTCATTTAAACTGACTTATTTTGCTTAACATTGAAAAGAATGAAGAATAAAGTCTCAGATAAACCTACAACTTGTCCTGAGAGGCTGTTTAACTAAGCTACCACATCTCATCTATTAGATATAACTTTCCATTAAATGGTAGTGAAGTTCTATTATACATTTGTAGTATCATCAAAGCCAGCTTCAAGTGTTAACTTTCATATGTGTACTTATATGGCTACCTTTGTAACTTTCATTTCTGGAAAAGCTGACTATAAATACAGATAAGCCTTGAATCCATAAACTATTTCAGCTGATGAATTTTCTCTTGGAATATCCAAGACTCTTGCTACAGCTTTAAGAAAATTATTACAAATATTTTGAAAGAGGAGGAGGAGGAGCTGGAGCATGATGATGCAAGAGGACCAAGGAGATCATGTGATGCCAAAAATAGCATGGCGGAACTCAGTCCTCACACTCTCATTGGGCACTTGTGGGGCCTCAGATTAATTCAGATACTATTACCTCTCAAGAAGAATGATTTTAGCAGTCCTCAACCTATGAGCTGGTTCACAGGTTTTGCTAGAAGGCCACAGTCTAATTCTCTGTCTTGTGTTGTCTCACTGTGAAACTGTTGACACATTTTTCATCCAGGTCTTGCTATAATTTTCCCCTCTGCACAATGCAAATTAAAATCTTCAGAGCAAAAAAGGGATGTTGTGAAATCTGACTGAATATGTCCCAGGGTTTTGCTACTGATAAGTGGTGTCACAGGAATGTGAAATAGATATGATATCAAGATATGACTCTTACCTCTTCAGAACTTGAGGGATATTTAGGACCTGATGAGTCTAGCTATCTATTCACTTTTTGGTATTTATTCAAGACCATGTTAATAATTCCAGGTTTTATAACAAACTTTAGAAGAGGAAGTTGGAGTAAGATAAATATGTGCCTGTATTTTAAAATTCCCAGAGTGAAGGTATTAAAGTGAAAAAATTGCTGAGAAACAAGACTTTTCTCCCAGCTGTGCTTTCTCATGTCAGGTGAACTCACACTCTGGTTTGGCTTTAAATGATCTTAAAACATCTTTAACATAAACAGTATATTTAACAGAGGTAGAAGTGGCCTCATTAGAAGTGTAGCAGTTTCTCACACCTTGTCTACCTTCAGGGAATGACTGGTAACTCTTCACAGTGGATGTGCAGCAGACACATTCCAAGTCTCTGATGTCAGCTGTTGTGAGAGCTCCACTGTTGTGTGGAATGGCTGGTTTGCCAGAGCTCATCAGATAAAGAAATAAAATTAATTCAGCTACCATGAGTTATTTCCATCTAAGGAAAATTTGCTTTGGCTCTGATGTAAGATTCTGTGAAAGATTTGTTTCCTGATTCCCTTTTCCAGACATTAAGTTGACCTTTTGGAGTCACTGACACTATGCCAATGTAACTGAGGAGAGTGAGTGCCTTGATAACAGCTTCCTGAGGCAGGGAATAGACAGTCCTACACAAGGAGGTGCCATACTGGGTCTGCTAATCACCAATGCCAGTGAACCCATTAGGGATGTCAAGACTGGAGGCTGCCTGGGATGAAGTGACCACATTCTGGTAGAATTCACAATATAGAGGAAGGTGTGTCAGCCAAGGAACACAATCAGGATCCTGAACTTTAGAAAAAGAAACCTCCAACTCTTCAAGGAGTTACTAAGTAGAATCCCCTGGGAAATGGTCCTTGGGGACAAGGGGGTGGAACAAAGCTGGCAGCTATTCAAGGATGCTTTTCATAGAGCACAAGAGCTCTCCATCCCCAAGTGTAAGAAATTCAGTAGAAAGGAAAGAGACCAGGGTGGCTCATTGAGGACCTGCAGGTAAAACTGGAAAATAAGAAGGAACTGCACAGATAGTTCAAGCAGGGTCAGGGAAGAGTACCACTTATCTAGGGATAAGGTCAGAAAGGCCAGGGCATGGCTGGAGCTAAAACTTGACAAAGGACCTTAAAAACATTAAGAAGAGCTTCTATAAACCACAAAAGGAAAGTTAAAGAAAGAGTACCCCCCTTCATATGAGGAGAAGTCTGAGATACACAACAACTTCTTTGCTTCAGTCTTCACTGGAAAATCCTCTGTTCACAATCAAGTTGAAGGAACACTAGATGGACATCAGGGGGAAAAGTCCCTCCTGTTGTGAGTGAAGGTAAGTTTCATGGCCACCTCAGGAAACTGAATGTCCATAAGGCCATGGGTCGTAAGGGAACTGGCTGATGTCGTTGATAATCCACTCTACATGATATTTGAGAAGTCATTGCAGTCTGGTGAAGTCCCTGGTGACTGGAAGAAGGCAAACATCATGCCCATTTTCAAAAAAGATACAAAGGAGAATGCTGGGAACTACAAAACAGCCTCACCTTTGTGCCTGAAAAAATCATGAAGCACATAGAGGACAAAGAGCTGATTTGAGACAGCTGGAATGGCTTCACCAAGGGCAAGTTCTGCCTGATCAGCCTAGTGGTTTTCTATGGAGGGACTACATCAGTGGCCATGAGAAGTCCAGTGGATATCAACTATCTGAACTTCTGTGAAGCCTTTGACACAGTCCTCCACGATATTCTTCTCTCTAAGTTGGAGAGACACAGATTTAATGAGTGAACTGTTCAATGGATAAGAAAGTGGCTGAATGGTCACATCAAGAAGATAGTTGTCAATGGCTTGATGTCTAGGTAGAATGGAATGATGAATGGTGTCCTTCATGGATCTGTGCTGGGGCTGGTGCTGTTTAGTATCTTCATAGGTGATATAGACAGTGGGGTTGTGTACACTTTCAGCAAGTCTGCTGATTACATCAAGCTGAGTGGTGTGATTGATGCACCAGAGGGATGGGGTGTCATCCAGAGGGACTTGGACAGGCCAAAGAGGTGGGCCTGTGTAACCCTTATGAAGTTCAACAAGGACAAGTGCAGGGTGCTATACTTGGGCTGGACCGCTCCTTGTTACTACTACAAACTGAGAAATGATGTGACAAGAGAGCAGCTCTGTGGAAGAGGACTGGGGAGTATTGGTGAATGAAAAGCTGAACATGAGTCAAAAATGTGCACTTGCAGCCCAGAAGGCCAACCATATCCTGGGCTGTGTCACCAAAGCTGTGGCCCACAGGTCAAGAGAGGTAATTCTGCCCCTTTACTCTGCTCTTGTGAGACCCCACCTGGAGTACTGTGTCCAGCTCTGGTACCCTTGGCACAAAAAAGATATGAAACTATTGGAGAGTGTTCAGAGGAGAGCCATGAGGACAGTGCAAGTGCTGGAGCACCTCTCCTTTGAGGACAGTCTGAGAGAGCTGGGGCTGTTCATTCTAGAGAAGGTACTGGGAAGACCTCATAGCTGCCTACCAGTACCTGAAGGAGGCCTACAGGAAACGTGGGGAGAGGCTGTTTGTCAGAGCTTGTAGCTAAAGGACAAGGGGGAGTGGTTTTAAACTAAAGCAGAGCAGGTTTAGATTAGATGTTAAAAAACATTCTTCATCACGAGGCACTGGAGCAGATTTCCCAGAGAGGTGGTGGAGACACTATTTCCAGAGACATTCAAGGCCAGAGTTGATGAGGCTCTGCGCAACCTGATCTAATGCAGGATGTTCCTGCTTGCTGCTTACCTTTGAAGGTCCCTTCCAACATTGTGATTCCATGAGTATATGGTTTGTCCTGGTGCATTCAATCAAAATTCCGTAACCAATTTCCAGAGCTCTGAGAATTGCATAGTTCTTCAGTGTATTTTGAAGAAAATTATGCTTGAATTTGAACAGATGCTTTTTAATTTGGATTATGCATGCATGCATAACTGTTATACCTCATATGAATGTGATGAGAGAAAATTAAATTTAAAATGTACAAGGAGCCAAAAAATCTTACCGTAGCCTAATTTTTATATGAATATTATTTCAAGGAAGAAAGAAAAATATGGGCCTTTTATAAAATATTTTGTCATTTTGTTCTCTCTTATAAATTATTCAATGGTGGAGTGCCCTCTTTTCCATGGGAAAAAAAATTATAAAAAGAAAACTAAAAATCCAAAAAGCAACCGAAGAACAGAAACAAATCACAACTGCAACAAAGAATAGCTCAGATCTCTCTGTTACACTTTGTGTTTAGCAAGCTGAGTTAAAAAGCTGAGAGAACAAACAAAACTCAGAATACAAGGTAAAAAGTAGCCAAGACAGGATCAACTTCCAATATTTTAATCAGTGTGTGCATTCTCATGGCAGAGGAAAGAGTTATTCCCTCACATGCCTCATTGTTAGAGAGGTTCAAGCAAGAAACCGGGTGCCTGTAAAAGGTCTCCCTCTGACTTGGGAATACAAATCCTCTTGTCTCGCTTGTGTTAAACTGGAAGTGTCAAACAGAAGAAGAGAGGCCCTGGGGTTGGGAAGGTATCTGAGGAGTGGTTCCCCTCCCTGGGGAGTGTCTTAGCTGAATTTGTAAGATGCTGAGGGTTATGCTTTCTGATTTCAAAATTAGCTTTTTGTACCTGTAACCCAAATAAAATTAACCTGGCACTGCAGGAGCTGACTTGTCTTTTTTTTTTTTGAGCGGATGGATTTCTTCGTAGCAAAACACCTCACCTTCAAGTTACTGGAGTGATAACCATAAAGAGTGGGTGGAATACAGTATTGTCCAAATTCACAAAGTTTTCCCCTGCTTTAGGGCTCAGCCAAGGGAGTCCCTCACCATCTGAGTTTGAATAAACACTTGCAAAGCAGCCCAGCTTCACAAGATCCTTAGGATACAAGGATCAGTGATAATTTCAGGATGGCATTTTATTCAGCTGTCACTTCTTTCCTGCTTTCAGTCACTCCAGTCCCTACCAGCCAGACTAAAAAATAAACTTTTTTGTCTCCGGAAAAATTAATGACATTCCTTTGGAAAGCAGGTTGGTTGAAAGAAACACTATTAAGTCCAAGAAATAAACAGGAAAACATTATTAAGAGAAAAATAATCTTTAAGAGAAACAGATTTTATGATTAACAGCTCTACTTTACCACAGACAAAATTCCTGCGGTGATATATGGAAACCTCTGGGACTCTCAATTTTTACTAGATAATCCATCCTGAGTGTTAAAATACTAACTTATCCCTTGCACATCACCTTTTGAACTATTCAGTCATCTTGTTAATTCACCTCAAGAATTACTCTGGCCCAGGTTGTTTGAGGTACATACATAGCAGATTTGTGAAAATAGAATTAAAATTCGAGGTGTTTCTCTTTCCCAATTGTTTTGATCGGATTGTTTTTAAGTTTTTGTCATGAGTTTGTCTTGGAGGCCTTACTGTTGGGAAAAAACCTGTGGACCATTAATATTCAGCATTTGTTAACTGTGATTTTGCACATTGCATTGTGCACTTGCTTGGACACATAATTACCAGTTATTTGAAGTTTGTTCAGTACATATGAATCTAAGGAAAAACTAAATATTTTAAATAGCATTAAATGATGCTGATTACAGAAAGTCTTTGATAGTCAAGTTAAAAATGTATTTGCTCCAAAATCCATCTTTTATAAGTAATACTGTTACAATGGGCAGACTCAAACAGCTGTAGCCATGAAAAAACTTTACTCCTCCATATTTCGTTAGCATACTTTTCTAAGATTTCCATAACAGAAAAGTGATGAAACTTCATATTTAGTAACTCGAAACAGCACCAAATCAGTCTCAGGAGAAGGGCTGCAAAATGGTTGTCAATACCTATAAAAGCATTTGTTATACCTCCTATTAAAAGCAGTACATCAAGTTCCTCAAACCTGTTAAGGAGAGACTAAATGTGCCATTTGGTCTCCTCCTAGAGAGTGGAAAAAAATTAGTCAGTGAATAGAATTCACTTACCCTCTCCTATGAAGTGATTTACTTTTTAGTATAACCATGGGCCCAACCTGGACCAGCTCTCTACACACAGAATAAGGTTTCCTGCCATGATGAATTTGAGGAAGAAAAGACAGAAAGAGAAAGAATGCAGGATAATCCAAATAAACCTAACTTTTTTGTTCATAATTTGGTTGTAGAGGTAGGACTACTGCTCAGATCTGCATCCAGTTTTCAGAAATCTCAACTGTAACAAAACTAACAGAACTACGACCAGATTTCTCTGCTTAGTTCTTTATTACTTTTTTGCTATTCAGAATATATATTTTGGGAATATGTACAGAAATCAGAATTACATAATGGCACATGGAGTACAGCTGAGGGTTTGTGTCCAGCAGAATAGGCCGTGGCTGAATAGGATTTGTAAGGCAGTGGGACCGATGCCATGCAGGTTTAGTCAGGAATTGTAAGCCACACAGATCCCATTTTTCTGCAACATATTATTTCCATCTGTGTTTTATTCTGCAGATGATAAACAAAACATAACATGAAAAACTGGATGGTGCTATTACTAAACCTTTGTCCATTTAGACCTCTGGAGTTTGCATTTGCCTGTAGCACATTGGATGGCTGCTTTCAAAATGCCTGTCAAATCACTTCTTATGACTGTGCTTTGTGTTTGTTTTATTCCATCTGAGCTCTCTGGGGGAACAGACTGTCACTACACAGAAAAGCAAAGCATTGAGCATGACAGTTTCAAAGTTGTCATGTGCAGTAGAACTAATGTGCAGTACATAGGGTCAGTATGTGACCTGAAGAGATTTGATAAATCTGTTATATCAAGTTTGAAAGGCAAGGTTTTGGTAGTGGGAGAGTGCAGGGGTGGTTTCTGTGGGAAGCTATTAGAAGCTTACCACATGTTCCATAGAGCCAATGCCAGCTGGCTCTGAGACAGACCCACCACTGTCCAAAGCCAAGCCCATCAGCAATGGTGGTAGTGCTTCTGCAACAGTATATTTTATGTATGTTGTCCAAGCAAAAAGATCCAAGAGTACTTTGATACTGAAGATGACATACAGTTTGCTTCAGGCCATGGTATATCACATTTCATTTTTGGAAAGCCCATACAGAGAGGAAGATCAATGAGTCTACTGAGGCTGGTTTTAGCTCATTTGAACACAGCAAAAAAGTCTATGTATGATGAATGCTTTCTTTGCTGCGATTGCTTCGCTATGATTGTTCAGATGTGCAGTTTCACAGCAGAGGAAAAGGTTAATCTCAAACACTTCCTTGTTATAGAGGCTCAATCAAAAAGTGAGGTGCCTGTAGCCGGAGTCCCCCTGCATTAGAATCTTCCTGCCTTTTTAAGGGGAAAAACTGCAGTGGCAGCTACAGTCAGAGAGAGGAGTGAGAATATGTGAAAGAAACAACCCTGAAGATGCCAAGGTCAGTGAAGAAGGATGGGGAGGAGATGCTCCAGACATGGGAACAGAGATTCCCCTCAAGTCCCCAGTGAAGACCACAATGAGGCAGCCTGCAGGACCACAACCTGCAGCCCATGCAGGTTAACAGTAGAGCCTGTAACCCATGAAGGTGGATGTCCCTAGGACACTGTGACCCCCAGGGAAGCCTGCAGTGCAACAGGCTTCTGGAAAGACCTGTGAACTTTTGGCAAGAGAAGACCCTATGATGGAACAGGTTTTTTGGCAGAACTTCTGAGCCTATGGAAGATTCACACTGGCAGAGCCTGCCCTGTAAGAATTGCACCTGTGGAAATTACTCACACTGGAGCACTTAATGAAGAACTGCAGCTTGTGGGAAGGAGACAATGGAGACATTCATGAAGGACCATTTCCTATTTGAGAGACCCCACACTGGAGTAAGGGAAGAGTGTGAAGAGTCCTCTAAGGAGAAAGAGATGTTAGAGGCATGTGATGAGCTTACCACAGCCCCTAATCCCCATCCCTCTGTGCCACTGAGGGAAAGGAAGTAGACAATTCAGAACTGAAGTTAAGTCTGTGATTGGCATCACTTGTAAGAGAAAAGTAATGAAATATTTATTAATTTAAGACAGTGATTTACAAAGTTTGATAATAAATGTGATGGTATTTTAGGCTGGACAGGGCACTGGGCAGCCTGGTCTAGTGGGAGGTGTCCCTGCCTATGGCAGGGGGGTTGGAACTCGATGATCTTTAAGGTCCCTTCCAACCCTAACTATTCTATGATTCTATGATTCTATGAGGTTTGATGTTAAGGTAAACTCTGATCTTTACTGCATAGAGGATAGGGTCAGACAACATGTCAGGGAGATCCCCCTGTTGAGTCACAAGGCTCAGAAAGGACCCCCTTGCTTTCAAGACTCCTTCTCAGAGAGAAGAATCCAGTCCTAGGCCCAGAATTGATCAATAGTTTATGTCTAAAGGATTATATATGTAAATGAAATCAATCCTTTATATCACTTACCTAAGATTTCAGTTTTTAGCATGCTATTATAGAATCATAGAATCATAGAATGATTTGAGTTGGAAGGGTCCTTAAAGATCATCCCCACCACGGACAGGAACCTCTTCCACTAGACCAGGCTGCTTAATGCCTCATCTGCAGCAAGGAATCTCTCAGCCTCAAGGAGGAGAATAGTAAAACCTTAACCGAGCAACCCACTCAAGGGGAGATGATGGTGTGCAGCCTGCTGCCATGCAGGAATGCTCAAAAGGCTCTCGGGCTGTCCACTATTTATAGAATAAGATAATTGACCTATAGTCATATTCTCATGGGAATAAAGTATCTAGGTATCCCCTCCAGTCAGTGATTTGACTGCAGTCAGCTATCCTCCAAGGCCCAGGAGCAGCTCCCATAGGTGGTTACTGCTCAAGCAGACATGGGGAGAGGAAGGGGGAGAACAGGGGAGAGCACACTGATATTCAATGAGAGGCTGACATGAAAAATCAAAGACATTCCTAATAGACAAGTGTCAGAAAAA
The DNA here is from genome assembly GCA_013400935.1 of Turnix velox. Taxonomy (NCBI): domain Eukaryota; kingdom Metazoa; phylum Chordata; class Aves; order Charadriiformes; family Turnicidae; genus Turnix; species Turnix velox. Next base: position 164,668 of record VZTY01004678.1, read on the forward strand.
TCAATAACTCTGTAAGTTTGTAAGTACCATCAAAATATCTGAGAGAACTCAAGATATGAAGCAATTAGTGATTTAGGCTGACATTCTTCAAGACTGATCTAGAACTCAGACATTTATTTCTGAGGCTTGATACTGAGAGAAAAGAGAGGAAGATGTTATTTGGTTTGTCTATAATCTAGCCAAATGGCTAGAGGCACAGAGGAGCTTGCTGCTTTTTTTAGGAAAGGTCTTGTATGAATGCCTACAGGAATGAGAAAATTATGTCAAACACAACTGCTGTTAATTTCATCCCTCTTGGGAGAAGATTTGGAATTGTGGGAAGAGACAGAGAGGCTACATAGAGAAGACATTTTCTCAGCTTAATGATGAGTCAAGTGTCCTTCATCACAGTTGTTTACTGCAGAGCATATAGATCCTCCAGAGAGACATAACAGCTTCATGGATCATATTTTAAAATGTTTCTATTAAGATGCTGACAGCTCTTGAGCCCTGGTTGCTATTTTGTGGCTGACAGATTCATGTGCATGTGACTGCATGCCTGCATGCCTGGCCAGCCATACATGTTTCAACTGAGTTGCGAACCTGTCAAAGAGAAAGTCATCTGATTGCTAATCCTTATGGATATTTTATTCGCATTTTTATTGTGCTCACCTTATCTTTTTCAGGGTTTTGTCTCTTTCTCAGAAGATGCTACAGGGTGTGGTCAATGCTGTTTTCTTCACACCAGAGTAGCCCTCACAGTGTCCCCGATCTTTGATATCCTGTCCATTTGTTCCTTCTCTTGACAAAAAACATTTATGCTGGCAGCTTCACTTTCTATTTCAAATCCAGGTTACGTATTTTGAGTGTCCCGTGTACAAGGTTGCATTTCCTTTGATAGCACAAGAGTCAAAACAAATGTTCTCAGAGAAACAGAACAAAATGACTTTGTGATCCAGGTAATGAAATTCTGATCCAGAATGTTTAACTAGCTAGACCACCTAGATCAGTAATTTTTGTTGTGTAGGTGCTAACATATGCAAGAACTCTGCCAAATTTTACCTTAAAATATTGATATAACATATGTGATTAGGGCTTGATGTGTCACCTTTAGACAGCCCTTTAATTTTTCATTTGATTTGTTATGTCAGATTACAAAACACTCAGACATGAAGTTCTTTACATGATTCATTTTCTGATCATCATAAGCTTACATTTTACTCTGAGCTTCCTTTTTTTCATGTTTGGACTAGGAACTGGGATGTGATTATAAAAAAAGAAAAGTGCTGTTTCTCATTGTTGAATCTGCTGAATTCTTTAATATAAGATAAGCAAGCACATCTCAAAGAAAAAAGATTTTTTGTCTTTCTACTAGAAGTTCAAAGTATGTAAAGGGATTTTAAATTTCTATACACCTTGTCAAATGCTAAATCAAATGGAATAACCTTATGTATACATACTTTACAGTTCTCAACAGCTTTCTGATCCCCCTCAGGATAAAGTCATAAAGCAAACAAACTTTGCTTTCTCATCAGAGACACTCTAATTTGAAGAATTTCAGCTCTGAATTCCTTTAAACACCTGTCTCTATCCTCTTGTACTTAGTTATAACTTGAGCATAAAAATCTTCTTGTTGAAAGTTTCTGAGCAAACCAAAAGGACTGCAAATTAATGCAAAATCTTATGGAATTAGGAAAATGGACAAGGAATACAAAATATTTGTGTTCCTTTCTATATTCTATATTTTTTATGTGCAGAAGAGTTAATTAATATTTGTAGCCTACTTACTTATATTCTGTATGTAGCTTCTCTGTATAAAGAAAATACCAACATTTGCCTTCTGGCTCACCAAGACCTGTCATTAGAGCTTACTCCATAAAACCAACTCATTCCCTGATTATCTCAACCTCACATTTATTGATATCATAGATCAACTTCTTGCATCACATTATAAATTAAATATGATTGGAGACTGGTTTTCTGTGTTTCGTTCAGGTACAGTATGGCTTTCACTACATGTAAGGACAGAATTAATGCTAGCAGTCAGCATAAGTAATCATGATTTTGTTGACCACAATGGAAGGAACAGTTCCTGCAGATGTGTCCTGGATGGCTTAAAGGCTAATCACTGGTACCACTGTGTTGTCTTGAAGTGCTACCATCTGGAGACCTCTAACTATAATAATAATTTAAAAAAAAATATTATCTTAAATAATCTATATTAAGTAATATTTTTACATTAATTTTCAGTGTTTTCTTTGCAGATTTTAATGACTTTCAAGGCTGAAATATAGAATGTGTATAAATAAGACATAAACTACAGATTTTATAATATCCTACATAAAATTTTGAATTAATTTGGAGATAACATGGTGTATCACACCAGTGTTTGGCTGTACAGTTGATGAAAGCAGATCTCTTACCCACTCTGTGTGAGGTTTTTCTCTTTTGAAGGTTATTTCCACTCAAACGCCACCTTTGTTAAAATGCATATACTTAAACATAATTCAAGCAGAAAATTTTCTGAATAATAAAAAATATGTTTGCTCAATCAGCATGAAGCAGTAATTTTGAAAACTGTAATGAAAACTTTAGATGGCTATGTCTTGTTATAGTGTGTCAGTATCATGTCATGAGACCATCGCTGACATATCTTCTTAAATAGTAAAGAAATAATAATGGGTAGGAAAATCTTCAAGATTCTAAATAAATCACAAATTAAAAGAATTCAGAAACATTTTTTTCTGATTTTGAAATCACTCCTTTGGGATTTTCATTGATGCTAATAGAATTTCATGAGAAAGATTTTCCTCAGGGGAAAAAAGTTTCATAATACCATTTTAATGTCCAATATATACTGAACTCCGACAGGAGAATTAAACACTGATAATTCCATCTGAAATGCAATCATAATTTATCATTCATATCTTGGTTCATCTTGCAATTACCAAACATCTTTGAGCTTGTTCTTTTTTATTTTTATGTGGTTTGGCAGTGCAACCACTGGGGAGTTTTTTTAAATTAAGTACAGTGTAAAATCAAAATTCTTCTTTGACTGAAATGCCCAAATTGTCATTTTTTTCTGAAATATTCAAAGGTTCTTTTTTAAAGCAAGTTTGTTTTGTGTTTACTTGTTCATAGATTTATTTGATTTACTAGAAAAAAAACTAATTTATTTTTTCATGTCATATGAAATAAAGTTAATAGCTACTTAACAGTACTATGGTCACATAAAATGTATGTGAAGTACAGTATTTTTATGAGAAATGAGCGTTTTGAGATGCAATGTCCAAATGGTTCGTCTTTGGAAAGGGCCCTGTCCACTTTGTGAAATATAAAACAATGAAACAACAAAATCCCATCATCTATAAGCCTAAAATTTCATATAAAAGTTACCTGACCATGGAGGAATGAAAATTTGTTTCAATTAGAAAAAAGCAAACATACATTAGTAAAGGTGACAGAATTATAAAAGATGGCACAGTTTATAAATTTACACATATAAACACTGGAGTGAAATGAAATTACCCATGGAATTATATATAACGTGAGCAATGCAAAGGTAAATTACATTTCAAAACGTGTGAGAGAGAGGTGTGAAATCTCATTTTTCTTTAACTTTGGTTGCCATTTAAGAGGCAGTGCAGCCTCTGAGAGTCATTTTGTGTTTGTTGAATACTTTGGAAAGACTGTACTGATTTGCATTGCATTTGTGATATTCCCCTGCCTAATCCCAAGTAAGAGAATGGCAGGATGGGCCTAAGGGACTCGTGTTACAAGTAGCAGAGATGCTGTTCTAGATGTGAGAGCCAAAGGAACGGCACAGAGGGAATTTTAAGGGAGAAATACTGGATGTTGCTATTACTCTTACTGTTACTATTGTTGTTTATCTGACCTGGATGTTAGGAGGTAAGAAAGGAAGAATTCAGGGATACATTTCTCTTTTAGGCCTGAAACAGAAGCAGTAAATTTCAAGATAAGCAGCACACTAACTCAAAACTGAGCTGTCATTAACTGTTGGAGGTACCTCAGCCAGGCTCTGTTTATGTGTAGTTTTTATATAAGCACAAAAATGGGGACATGGAAACATAAACTTCTCTCCTGAAGCAGAACACTGTCTGTAACAGATGCATCTTGTTATGTGTAGGAACATAGGATAGCTGAAACTTATCAACAAGGATTAAAAATTTGAAATCAGTCTTTTACCCAAACCACAAAAGAAATAAGAAAGGTAGTTACATTAAAGTAAATCCATGGGCTTCACTGGAACTATGTTGATTAACACAACTTGACCAGGGTACTTTCTTTTTCATTATTTTATATCAGGAATGAAAAAATATTTGTTACATTTCACGTGTACTTCTGCTTTTAAGTGCTATTGAAATGCATATTCTATAGATTTCATTAACATGCAGCTAACTTCTAAATAGGTATCTCTATAAATCATACACAAAAGTTTTACATCCTCATGAACTGCTATGACACAAAGACAATATTATCTCAAACAGTCACTAAATGAGAATACTATTTACTTTGTATGTTTATGTTTGCATATGTACAGTGATCCCTTATATGGAGAAAAAATTGTTTTAAAAAAGATCAAGTGTGAGAGAAAACATTTCTAAGCAAGTTTGGACCCATAAAAACTGTTTAATGTCTATGAATCGATGCTTTGTCGAACCATTAGTGGGGTCTTTGGTAATGGGGGCTGCTAACAGCAAAACTACATGATAATGATGAAAGATTCTTCTTCCTGCATGCTTAAAGGTAGCAGGGGTACCGCAGAGCTTTGCAATACGAGCAACCAAATCAGCAATAGGGTAGATTTGAGTAGGCATCCTGGCACAGCAGAAAAAATTCAGTTTCAGCCAACTTACTCATTTACACGGGCAGGATAGGATTAATCAGCTGACTTTGAAATATCTAGCCTCAACAAGTCAACCAGGATCTGCCTATGACAGAGGACAGGGTATTTTAGTCAGGCACAGATATTTAAACATATGAAAGGGTAAATCACCCTCGGCAGGTGCCCACCTCTCCTTTTTACCTAAGGGTAGGAAGCGGCTTTGACTAAATGCCTTTGTCTTTGGTCTGTGCAAGTTGGATGAATTCAGTCTCACCATCAGTCATTTTTTTCATGTATATCCTACTATGTGCAATAAAAGAATGAGAACACTATAGCTGCCTGGAAAGATGCTAAATATTATCTGAATGATTTCAAACAGTTGTTTAGTGTTTTTTCAAAATAGAAACACATGCTGTTATTCTGTGGTAAGTGGTTCTTTTATTTTTTGAAAATCTGGAGTATTACTCCTGAAATTTACTACATATTATTCAGTTCTGCAGAAGGAATTCCTTAAATTAAATTTAATTACTTTATTGATTACATAGAATTTTTTTAGGGTGTTTTTCATTTGAGAGGTTATTCCCATATTGAATATCTTAGGAAAATCCTGCAGTGTTTGAAAAGATACAAGCAAAATTCCCAAAAAAATTCAGTCAGGACTGGGGACAGGCTGTGGGATCTGGATAAAAGTAGCCATCATTCAAGTTACTGATTAAATCATTTTCCACCACCTTCCATGTGTCTTGATCTGTTTGCTTTTGTATACTGAAAATTGTAATCATTGCAATGAGCAATTTGCTTAACAGAGAAATGCAATGGGTTGTCAGCTACCTCACAGACAGGTACATATAAGAGTCTGTACTAGACTGGCACATATTTCAATGGAAGAAAGAATATTTTAGAAAAATTAATCTAATTTATCCTTGCACACTCTTTCAAGTCCCTCATAGATATGAGGGAGGACTTTTTCAAATATACCGCCCTGTTTATGAAGTGGAAGGAACTTGCCATCTTTCAAACCATTGCTAGCAGCCAGCCATTTCCACGGAGCTGAATTTACCATCCGAAGATGCAAAGTGTACAAATGTAATAAGAAAATATCTGCAAAACTATTCAACTATCCCAAGGGCTTAAATGACTCCTCAGGCTTAAATTTTCACCACCTAGGACAGTAATTTGTGAAATTTCTATGTAACACAACTTTAATTCACACTTTAATTATGTGCCATTAGTTTACAGAATCACAGAACGTCAGGGATTTCAGGGGCCTTGAGAAATCACCTAATCCAGTCCCCCTGCTTGAGCAGGAACATCTAGATTAATAATTCCAGTTATACTATTCCACATAGATTATTTTAAAAATTATAGTTTATGATCTTTTCCAAAACCAATGTGACATTTAAACAGTTTTACAAATAGTGTCATTCTCCAGTTGTAAATGTTTCTGATGCTGTAATACCTTTTTGATTTTTTCTTGTACAGAAGCCCTGAGAACTCTGGCAGTGTAAAATCACAAAGTTTAGTACGTTCTTTCAATTTCTTCTTTTTCATTTTTCTTTCATTTACTGTGGGTCTATACACTTGCTGATTTTCAGTTTTTGGTTCTGAGCTCACACAAACCCAAAAACTCAAAGCAATGCTCAGCCATAATCATGAGTTTTCCACAGTTGAACGAAACTGTAGACTTTCTGTACAGCTCAGAGAGAAGATTAACTTGTCAGTCAGACTACATTTTGTAAATTCAGACTGAGTTAATTTTTAGGGTCATAAATACTTGGAAAATCTTTTTGAGAATACTGAGACAAATTGAGGATTTTGCAGACAACTCAACACATACCCATCTCAAAAAGACAGGTTTTTTGTTTTCTTCCTTCCCAAAAAGCTTCCGATGAAGCAATTGCTGTAGAAAGAAGGGAATCTCATTTGGCCACAAACTTGATTAAAAAACTTGACACCATTCATTCAGATAAGAAAAAATTAATTTTTCTTATGCTTATTATAATTTAACAGCTACATCTGTCCCACATTCACCTGAAATAATTTTAACTTATGTTTACTTAAACTAAAGGAAATTCAGGCCTATAATTCAGTGTCGATCAAATTAGAAAAAAATATTCTCTATTCTAAACAAATAGGTCCTTATTTTCTTCAGGTCTGAAGGCACCAACCTACATTTGATTCCATTCAAGTCATTTCACATTTAAGTCCAGATTTTAAAAAAAATAACCTAAGTTAAAAAAACACTGAACAAGAAATATCCAGTCTTTCATTATTTACGTACTTAATGTTGTTTGATTCAGAAACCACAATATAAATATTTTCTTTCCAAAAAAATCCATAAGTATCGAGATGTATATAAATATTCTGCAGAATGATCAGTGTGTTCTCACCAGAAACAGATGCCTTGAAAATATTTGGCTTGTTTTTAAGAAAAACACTTAAATAATTTTTTGAGGTTTAGCCATCCATACATTTAAAGACCAAGTGCTTTCAGAAGAAATACTTTTAAAATATATACTTCTACATATTTCATATGAATACATAAATAGAAAGTATTTACTTATATTCAGAAAATCCACTGTGCTGCAGGTGTACAAGACTTTCCAAAAAATAGTTGGGAATGAAACAAATTTACCCAAATGGTCTCTTTTACAGCAGAGTTTATTCTGCTGTTCACTGCACCCTAGAAGCACAACCAATGCCTTCAAACTTCTTCCAAGAAAATAAATATCTCCAAGTCATCGTGTCTGGATGTGCTTGCAGCCTCCAGAGGAGCATGACCCATGGAAGCCACTGATGGTGCACCTTATTGGCACAAGGGGATGATGCTAAGGCTCAGTGCTTCACCTGGCAGAGAAGCTGGGTTTGTGCAGTGCAGGTGACAGAAAGGAAAGAAGTGTGCTTATCTGGTTCATCTCCTTACTGAGGGGAACAGGCTTGAACTTGCCACACGTCCTCAGAGCATCATGAATCTGCCCCAAGTGGCCTTGCTTTTTACTGGGATAAAGCATAGTTCCAGTATTCCTGTAATTTAAGCATCTGACTTGCTTTCTTCCTCTGGCTTAGCTTTCCTTAGTTTCCTAAGTTTTCTATGCTTTGGAAGCAATTACTGACCTAAGCTGGAATGTAGTCTTTTCTTCTTATTATTTACTATGTTTATTTTTGAAGTAGCCATTTCAGTTCTTTTATCTCTAAGTTACAGCACAAGTAACGTGCCTTATCCAGACACACTCATTGACTGAGTTGGGAGACAAGGTCAAAAATTACAACTAAGTAATTATAAACAGAAGAGGCAGGATACATCCTTTTTTAATTTGAAACCCTAAAAATTAGGTACCTGGTCTAAACCAGTCCATCTGAAGTTCTCTTGTCAGAGGATGGATGTAGCCTTTTCCAAACAACAGTTTATTTCACCGTAAGATGGGCGACCAAAATACATGATCCTTACAATGTTCATGTCTCCACTTCACTTATATAGGTAGCCTAAACAACTAACTGAATCTAGGTGCTCCTTTTAGTTGAAATGACTTCCACCTTTGGTATCTGCATGTAAGTGGGAGCTGGCACAGTCGAAGTTATTTCACTGAAGCGTTTCTAAGTAGCTCTGCAAGGAACAAATGCTCTGAGCTGTCTAACAGCAAGCGGCCCCCACTACACAGAGATTTGCAGCATAGTTTCTGTTACGCTTCTCAGCTGTTGTGAAATACATGAGTATGCAATAAAGCAATTATAAAATGGCTTTCGTGCACAAATACAAATGTGTAAAGAAAAGATGTTAAAATCAAAACCAAAGAGTACATGATGAAGTAAATAGAAACAGATCATGCTACAGTGCTGTTTGGAAATAGTCTTTTGCACATGGTTCTATTGAACATATAAGAAACATTTGAACACATACAATTAAAAATCTTTCACTGCAGCATTAGCTGAGTTCAGCATTCTTTTTCTGCACTTCTTACTTAAATCAAGTTACAAAGCATAAACAATAAATCTAACATAAAAACATAATGCGTGTGTACAATTATTTTTACAGTGGAATAAAATGTGCCAGTACTTTCGATGTAAGATTTGGAAGGTTTCTCTTATAATTTGTTGGAAGAAGTAGTACTGGCATGTAGCAGGATTTAACCACATAAATTTGAAATAGTCTTGGGCTCAACTGTGTTAAAGTCAATGGAGATTATACACTGTGCTCCCTTATCCTCAAGGTCCTTCAACATTCCAGAGGAGAGTTTTTATTCAGACCTCCCCTTACAGAAATCAAAACCATGGTTTGCTATTTCCCTATGCAACATGATAGTAAGACCCAGATTCCCTTCTGTTGGCACTCAAGGCCATGTGAGGCAGGACCCTCTGCAATCAGCTTTATCTATAGCTGATTTTTAGCCACTGGTTTTATAAGGCATCAATTTCTGGACATTAAAAATAATGTACATTTAATAACAGCTATTGAGTAGAAGTCAGAGATGATGGTTTCTTGTCAGAGGGTGATTTTCTAGCAGTGTTATGCTGTTTGGCTTTACAGTTCTAGTCCATAGTATGTGAAAAGGCTCTTGAGCAATCTTAATTACATTCTTAGCAAGGAAGGAAAACAATCTAAAGTACTTGGGTTAAATCCTGGAAATGGACAATTCCAGCCATATGCTATATAATCTCCCAAATGTGGATGAACTGTTGAACAGAATATTGTCAGGAATGTTATCATCTATTTGGCTGCTGTCCTTTACCAGAATTTGTGATGTGTTACATGAAGAACCCAAACCACTCAACACACACAGTCATTTGTAGAAAACTTTCCACTTCTTCATCTCTGAGACTAATGTTGGGCTGAATTCTCATGGATTTCAGGAGGAAGTGACAGCTAACCACGAATTTGGCAGGGATCAACTCTGTTTTCATATCAGAGACTATTCTTTTCCAGAGGGCAAGTAAACATTTTCACAAGCATGAATGGAACTGGACACAAAAATATCTAGACCACCACTCAAAACTAAATTACCTCTTAAACAAGCTTAAACAAGAAAAGAAGACTTTTTTCCTCACTGCTGATATCACAGTGCATTCTTAACACACAGAAGAAAAATCATTCTACAGAGAACTTTGAATCTAAGTGACTTGAAAGACTAAAGGCAGAAAACCTACATTTACTCTCCAATTTCAGCTGCAACAGGATGATTAATTATAGTCTATCAAGAGTAAAACGTTTCATGTTGTGTGCTTGACTCAAAAAAAGTTTTCATTTCATTCCTTTCATAAAAATTTGAAAAACCTCTTTTCCTTCTAGACCCCAACATTTTCAACCCATCCCACAACAGAGAGCTTACTATAGTGGTAAACTTGAGATGAAACAGCAATACCATGTGGGTTTATGGATCTTCAAGAATTTTGTTACTATTGATCTAGTTAGGACAACAGTTGATTGAAAATTCTGCAGGCGGGTGTCTTACTGAAACCTAAGATGGACATCAGCTTATTGTTTTTAAAGTGTTATCTCAATATTTGTATATTTTTTACTACGTATATATGCCTTCTTTAGGCTCTACTGTCTTTTTGGAAATAATCTTTTATGTAAAATCAGTAGCAGTTCTGACATTCCTAGTCACTTGACATCTATATTTCCAAACTCAGACACAGAATAGGATATTCTTCAGCACATCCTATTCAATGTTGAATCCTCGATTAGCAGACACAGCTATTGAACATTAACTTTGTATTTATTTTCATACAGAAGTCCAAGTAATGTAATATTTATCTAGAAAATTTAGCACATAAATTAGAGGTAATTTGGTCTTTGCATTTCCAACAAGAATAAACAAGAACATTATCTGATGCTTGTAAAGTATAGTGTAAAAATACTGAGTATTTGTAAAATGTAGTCAGCATATCTTCTTTTAAACCCAAGCTCATATCAAAAGGAATATGGACATATGGACATATGCTTCAGTCTTAGAAGCTTTTAAACTCATGGAATGGCTTAACAGCTTGTAAAGCCACTTGCTGGTTTTAGTCAGTTTGGTTAGAAATCCTCCAGGTTCTGTGAAAATTAATATCTTCACAAATACTTAGGAAAACATTAATATAGCCAAGAGAGACAAGATAGAGTATAAGAATTAAATAATAAATGTGATCAACAAGGTGGTATTTAAGTTACAATGGACTGAATATCATTAAAATTATTGCAGTTCATTTAATCTGTCATGTGTAAGTGGAAAACCATGATGAGATTTCAAATGGTCACTTGTTTTCTACGATTCTGACTTTAATGATGCCTGGTCCCTCAGCATCATATCCTGAGTTTATTGCTTGTTGTTCTGACCCAGTGAGGCTTCTTGAACTCTTGATCCCAGCAATGTGAAGTCAGCCCAGACCTAACAGCCCCTCTGGATGGATGGTTTTGAAACTCTGAACATGCTCACTTTATGCTAAGCAAAAGTAAATTTTGCCTAACCTGTATTTTCCTTTCAGATATTCCATTTTCTGTGAGCATGGAAGGACACCACATAATGCCACAATGCTACCTGGAAAATTCTCAGTCAGTTCTCTGAGGTCAAATTTGCAGGCTTTACAGCTGCCAGGAGCCATCAAATTCAAGACATGTCTTTAAAAACACTGTGGAAAATGTCCTCTTCGTATATTGCAAAGTTTACACAATTTTCCTCCCCCCCTTTGTTTGAGTGGTTCAGACTCAGTTGCTGCTCTTACTAGCAGCCTTTATGGGTGGCATATCCATTAATCATGTGTGAGACAATCCCACACAAGCAGGATAGACAAGATGACCTAGTACTTTTAGGTTTTTTTTCTTCTAACTGTGCTAGCTGACATCATTTGTGGTATGACTCTGAATTCCAGACTCTATGTGCGAGAGATAAATGAGTGCACTAAATGTTTAGTGTACAAAGCCTAAAAACTCACAGTAATTAAAGTCTTTCTTCTCTGGATATTTTTGTAGTCCATGCAAAGGGAGAAAGGCTCCTTTGGGGTTTGACAGGTGTGCTCTGGAAGTGCCAACCCTCAGGGAGTAAATCTAGTTAGACAAGGTTCCCAGGGCTAACATTAGTCTTCATGAATACCTACCAGTAATTGCTTTTATCAGTACTTTAGACACACAGAAATATTTTACTCCAAAGGAAACCAGAGCATCTGTCCCTTCAAAAATTGCTGGTCAGAGGTCTCTGAGTGGGTGCAAATCATATGGTCTGAAGTGAGAGAGTGGCCTCTAGCAGATGAATGAACTTCCTACAGCAGCATGTAGGAAATGCGGGCATAATAAACATCTGAAAAAGTTAGTTATTTTCATTCTTCAAATTAAGTAAAAACTGAAACATGCTAAAGCAGAGATTGATTTGTTAAACTAACGGCTTCTGGAGGAGTAGGTGTAAAGGGTCCTAACAGAAATTTTTAGCACTGTTGCTGAGATTAAAGAGCTTCTATACAAGATTGGGAGATGTTAGAATTACAGTCATCCCCAGTCTCACAAGTTACTTAATGTTTCAGTTCAGGAGCATCATATGCTGTATCAACCAGTCAAATTTAGCCAGAAAGCATCATTAGTTGTAACTTTATATAAGAGGTAAATTATTTCAATCAGTTGTTTCCTCAAGGTGATGCATGCAGACAACTTGCAACACAACACAATATTTAAGTCCCATTTGTACAAAATGAAAACCTGAGAATCTCTGAATGAATTTCTGCATTCTCAACTTATTCTTTAACAATGTTGTGTATGGTAGGTCAATCCTTGCTTTGGCAAGCATGAAAAGACAGAGGCACCAACGCAGATAGCTCTGTGTCTCTCTCATGAACAACACTGTAATAAAGTTAATGGTGCAACATATATAGAAAAAGAATTTAGACTTGCATAAATGTTCAAATTTCAATGTGTGTATGAAGTATCCAAGCTAATTCATGGAGATACATCTGCATATGTTCACCATGTGCAGCTCTGTGTTACCTGGTATGGGAAGTCCAGGGGAATGAGATGTATAGAACATACTTCTCTCTTGAATTTGGAGGAGAAGTATTGGTGGAAAATGATGAGTCCTAGGGACTTATTATGTCTGAGCTCTTTGGGACTGAAAATAATAAAGGTAAAAATCCTCAGCAGAATAAAAATTTAAATACTATTTTGGAAAAAAAAAAGAGGCTAGAATTGTTTTGGTCAATGTTGCATGAAGGTAGACTTCCACTTAGCTTTTATACACAACTTTAGTCTTCCATTTTGAATCAATTTCTCTGTTCTGTGGCTTTCATGAACAACTACTTTTCATTGTAAACACTTTTAATTGTTTATACAAACTAAATGTCAGCCACAGCTAAAAACATTTGCAACAAGAAATATACCAAATCAAAATAATGGCAGATGTATCTCAGACTATATTAAAAAACTATAAACTGCAACTGTATCCAAAACAAAAAAATCTACATCAAAGATGGAAGCATATGATTAATCTGTCACATATGTTTTGTTAAGTGATAGTATTAATTGCTTTTAGCCACTCATGACTCTCGTGAGTAGGCTTTACTTTAAATTTCAATTCAGACATTTTTCCATTTCTCTAATTGGGATTTATTCATATGTAAACAAGCTCAAATCTGGCTTAGCCACACAGATTTACATTTTTCAACTGCTTGGCCAGGCAGAGAAAATTATGCATATTTTAAGTATATTCATTAAGTTGGTCTCCCCATCCCACATGTAAACTGCTGTAATACTTTGTTGACCAGTGGTGATTTATTGCTGTGTTTTTTTCTTTCTCCATAAATGGGCTTCCAAAGCAATATCCGTAACTGAAACATTGATTTGTAGAACCATCTTTCTGGTAAGCAGACAGTTGTTCTTTCTCAAGCATTGCTTCTTCCAAGTAGTTGGGATGAAAACATGTCTGGTTTATTTTTTGCCTCTTCTTTTCTTTTCTGCATCACACTGATAGTGGATGAAGCACAGAGTGATGTCAACAGCCAAGTGAAACTTCCAAATAAAACTTCTCATGTGACCATGGCTGGCCACTGGCATAAGAATCAGCATGAAAATTTGTGGGTATGTTCTTTTATTCAGCCCTCTTTCTGATGATTTCTGTCAAGGACAGACTACTGCAAGCTGAACACATTCCTTCGTATTTAACGCTTAAATGAACTAAATTGCACTCAGTACCATTATTTGCTGGAGTTAATGCTACTGAGATTCCCTTGAGATAACCTGTTCCAGGGCAAGAAAGAGATTTAAGCATGTTACTAGTTTCTCCCCTCAGAGTGTTATCTCAGTGCCCTTTGTAAAGAGGTAAAAAAATTTTTTAATCAACATTCATGTTCTTTGAGTGTCCCAGAAATGGGATTTACCATGTGTTCGTGATCACTTCTAACAATTTATAGAGGAAATAATTAAAAAACATAAACAGTTATACTGCATGTTCTCAGCTGTGTCAAGGGCTCTGCAATATTCCATCACAACACAGAAGACAGACAGAAGCTGATGCATTCAGGCTGATGCTACACCTTATATGACATTTCACAGCTGCAACAAATTTGTAAGCAAACACATTCAGAGCACTTTATAGTAATTTTCTCATTTAGCTTTACAAGACTCAAATTTTAACCTCCTTATATTTGATGTGTAGCACATTTTAATATAATGAAATAAAAAACTATACTGTTATATGCTGGTTTAAGTAAACTAATAAATCATTATTAGAATAATTTTGCTGATAAAAGGTGAATTTTCTATTTAAAAAGTAATCCTTATTTAGAAAGGCACTGGGTTTTTTTCCTGCTGAGTAACATCTCCTCCCTTCTTTCTTTCTTTCTTCCATATAATTTCTTATGGTCTACCTGTAACTGCGTTTTAACGAACTAAGCATTATGTGAACACAATTAGACAGCTACAGCATTAAATACATGTCAAACTGATACAATCAGGTTAAGACAGTTTTCTGTATGAAATAAATTTATTTTACTTGGACTGCCCCTATTGTCATTGGACTTACACAATAGTTAGTTGAAATTTGCAGTTTAAATTCAGTTAATACTTTATTTTAGAATTCTTGCTAGGAAACAGTTTCCCTACCATTACTTACTGTTCATTTAGTTCTTAAATTTGATCTAAGCCCTTCAGTAAAGCAAACACAAATGCACATATGCAGCTTGAGCAGATTGTGAATATTGTCTGGAACTCCTCTAAGAGAATGCAACCTTAGCTTATGAGTTCAGAAAGAAACTTACACATTCATTTAACGTAAAGTGGACATTTTATCTGAGTGCAGTCTCATTAAACATCACTGAAAAAATGGAAACAAAGTGGCAATTTTCATCTTACTAGCATTGCCCAAAGTATTACCAAAAGACCTCCTAGAGAGAGAAAGGGAGAAACAAGGATAGCAGTTGTGGTTGTGTCAGGATCTCTGATGAGGGCACATAGCCTGGTTAAGTTTTGCAAGATGGAAAAAGTAGTTGAGAAGGACTTCTAAAAGCAAAATTCCAAAGGTGTTAAAAAGATATAAAATAGAAGAGAAAGCATTTAACAGGCTGAGAGCCATTAGCTTCATCCTACATCGGAGTGGAATGGCTAGGAAGGGAGCAAAAGACTTTCGACAGAATATTTTAAAGTCACTAATAAATTAGTTTAGCCCATATCAAAGTATTGTGGCTTGCAAATCTTTTATCTTTGTACTCCAGACTCTTTCTTAACCCATGTAGAAAGGACTGCTCATAAACAGCAAATGGATACTGAAAACCCAGAACAGAAAGCAAATCAGGTGGAAGGATTCCCTGTGGGAGAAGGTAAACCTCTATAATATCCAAGAATCACGTACCGAATATGAGAATAAATTTTAAAAGTTAGAAAATTTAATTTAGATTTCTTGTGTATTCCTGACACAGCTACTACTGGCCTTCTATTTGAAAACAAAAGAAATCTGTCCTCCACCTAACTCATCTATGTTTCGGAGCAAAAACATTCAGTTTATGCTAGCAGCTTCCATGTATGCACCCCATTTCCAATTTTGACCAATTGGATGAAATTGTGCCAGCATCAACTTTTAATCCAGCTATATTTGCTGGATAACGATTAGCAAGTCTGTTTATTTTTCAATTTCTTTTGCAGTTTTGCATGCGTTTACACAGGAAGCTTTTGTTTATTAGCTATCAGATGGATGATCCCTTTCATGTAGATTTATGTAATAATATTTTAAAAACTTGCTGTCATTTTTCTGTGCACGTAATTTACACCCACATTTCTTCTCTCTGATGTGGGATTTATACTATGGAGTTCTTAATTGTTCCCTTATTTTAATTCACAAATCTGGCTCCCCTAAAAGTGGCTCTGACGTCTGGCCTGGCTTTTCTACCATTTTTCTCCTGATCAAATCATCATGTGTATATAGACCTGAGTGCATTCTATACAATAAAAATGTGTTTCATTTTTGGATGAAGCACTGTGACTGCCAAAAGCAACTCAAATGGCAATCTGAGGTACAATGTCTCTTAACAGGAACAGAGAATATGCAGAAACACTTCCTTAAGGCATCTACAAGACACCTGCTGATGCAGCATATGTACAGGAATATCTGGCAACAGACATTTCGTGGTTAGTGAGAAAAGTTGACCTTACAGATATTTGCTTGATTTCTTTGGCCTGCCCATAGAAGATGTCTCAATGTTTTCTTTCTACTGTGAACAGTTACTGCACCTACTCAGTTAATTTTTCTGGTCATTGTAATGCCTCTTGGACAAATTATGGTAATTCATTTTTTGCATCTCCTTATTTTCTTTTCCAAGACAGAAGTCATGTGCTCCTGCTTACAACTGAACTAGTGAACACTTTTCTGAAAGCTTCCTTAGTAATTTATTTTTAGTAATTTTTTTTTTTTCATTCAATGAGAGTATGTTTAGATAAAAATATCAGAACACATTTTTGGCTCATTGATGGATACCTTTCTGCTTAATAACTGTGATGATGAAACAAAATGCAACATGCCACAGATTACTTCTGCAGGCAAGAACTATCTGTCCTGAATGGGTACAGGTTGTGCAAGGGGAATGTCTCAGCACCCACGGCACTCACCTGTCTGCTTAACCATATATCTGTAAGGCTATGGTTATTTGCTGCAACTTACAGACTTCAGTAAAGAACTTACCTAGGCCAACATATCCTCTCCCATCTATCCTATCTTAATTCAATGGACTTAATAGAACATGACATGGGTGGCTGGCAACAGAATGTGTTGATTGGAGTGACAAGTAGGTAGGAACAGTGGACAAATGATTCCACAACAGATTCTCACAGATAATATCACTCTGTATTTAAATTCAGTTTCATACCAAGCTAGAATCCATTTCTTTGATCCATGGTAGGAAATAACTGGGATTCATTTCTGTCCTGGTTTGAGGTAAAATAGGGTAAATTTTCTAATTTGTAACTTTACTTTTCAGCTGGGCCTCTTCTGTCTGACTAAACTCTGAAATTAACTGCACATTGTTCAGACACTGTTCACTCCCAGACTGATAAGACCAGGGAATGGTATGCAAGAAGCTCTTATTTTCATTATTCACTATGGTGATCAAGGTCAGAATGTTTGTCAGCCATCCTACCGGGAGGACTGGAAACCGAGAGACATAGAGAAGTCCCACCAGCAAGGAGGAGCGAACAGG
>VZTY01004678.1:182199-239484 GCA_013400935.1 Turnix velox
TGCCTTTGATCCTGATCTGAGCACTCCTGAATCCAGATCCGGCATCCAGCTCCTGACTGAACTTGGCCCAGCCTGGGACTCTCCCTGCGTCTGCTGGGGACGTGATCATCATCCCGGGAGCTTGATACGGTTTTGTAAATATTGTATACCTTTTTATCTTTTCCTTTTAATTTTATCTATTATTTCATTATCTATTAAAGTAGTTTGGAATTCTTCTAAACTCACAAATCTCCTCATTCCTTCCTCTCCTCTCTTCAGAGAGAGGAGGGGGGGCCATCTGTCACTGAGGGGGGTCCTGAGCCCAAACCAGGACAATTTCTAAATGTTGTAGCATCTTCTGCCATTTAAGGTCACAGACTAGTACATGTAAAAGTACTGATAAAGGTTCAGAGCAGAATTATCCATCAATCTGAACTACAATGGAATCTGCAATTACTCACGCTGTGAGGAAAGTCACAAGAGCCATTAATCCTCATACTTCAGGATGTAATTGAGCAACAGCTGGAGTCAGAAATAATTTTCTTCTACGGCAGAGCATTGCAAAATTTTGTGTAATAAGAACTTTTATGTCTACATTTGAGATAGCTGGCACCAGCTCAGTTGAAGGCAGAAGGTCAAATTAGATGGTCCTCTGTTTGTTTGTCTCTTATTGTGTTTGCATGCTGATATAGTCACTGTAATGATCCCAAGCTGTCTCAGGCGTCTTGTGGGCGTTAATGGCTGCTTCTTAATTCTCTTTTTTCCATCTGCTTTGGATAACCTGTGGATTAGCACCAGCTGAGCCTGTGGTTAAATCTTGTACCAACAAGTGGCAAAACAAGGATGTGGAAGTGTAAGAGACCATGCAAGAAATAAACATCTTCCACCATCATTCTGTTCACCTTTACCAACATTCATTCATTTGCGAACACCCTTAAATAAGAGGACCTCTATGAAAAAGTGTAAAAAACAACAAAAAACAAATGTTTCAATGGCTTTAATATAACCAGTGCCTCACTATAAATAGTTATGTGTGAGATGAAGTGTTAGTGGCATCTTCATGAATCAGAAATGGAAATTATGGAAATGACGATTCAGATAACAATGAGCCAACGTCTTGAATTTAACAGTTAAAGAGATTCAGCCTTGCACTCTGCTTTTCTCAAAGGAAAACTCTGATGATGTTGATTGTTCAGCTAATTCAGTATGTAGCCTTGTGTTAGTGTCATGGTTTCCACTGGGATGGAGCTGGCTTTTTCACTAGCATCTGGTGTGATGCTGTGTTTTAGATTTGGGACATGCTGGTAACGTACCAAAGTTTTTGACTGTTGCTAAGCAGTCAAGTCCTTTCCTGCTTCTCACATTGGCCCAACAGCAAGTAGTCTGTGAGTGCACCAAAAGTTGGGACATCTAATCTCAGTTGATCAAAGGCATATTTCAGTCCACATGAGATCTTGTCCATCATATAAAGCAAGGGGAACAAGAAAGGGAAAGGTTTCCAGAGTGATGGTGTTTTTCTTCCCAAGTTACCATTAAGCCTTGGCTTCCTAGAGATCTCTGAACACACCTTCAGATGGGAAACAGCAAATGAGTTACGTGTTTTACTTTGCTTGTGTGAATGGCTTCAGCTTTAGTTATTGAACTCTTTATCTCAACCAATGAGTTTTGTCACTTTTACTCTTCCAATTTACTCCCTCATCACACGGGGGAGGGGTGGTGCGTATGCAGCTACATGGATGATTGCTGGCTGAGGTTAAACCACAACAGCCAGAAATTATAATGCAGTGCTAAATAATTTGATTTATTTTTGTTCCCCTTACTCTTTTTTTTTTATCATTATGGGTTCTTTTGTCACCTGTTCTATATTAGAATGCGCTCCACTTAATATCTAATCAATTCTTGTGAGAGGTCAAGTAAAACTGAAAGGAACTAAGAAACATAAAAGCACTGGCAGGGGAATGAAGTAAAAGGTGGACACATCCAAAATCAGAAATTGTAAGAGATTTTGGAATTGTGAAAAACAAGTTTGATACACGGGACATGCATTCTAATTGAAGTCTGGCTATCTAACACACACACTATCTTCAGCAAAAAGTGGCATATCAACCTTATTTATTTATTTTTCATTTGTGCTTTGTCATTTAAATATGTTGACTTTGCAGAACTATACTGCATAAGTCTTCATACTTTCAATAGTTCTTGAGTTTGCAACAAGAATATTTTATATTGCCCAAATGCATTTTCTAATTATAGCTTTCTAACTCTCTTTAAACTGAGTTCTGATGAATAACTAACTGCATGAAGTGATATCAGATGGTTTTATTTATCTACCACAGACTTACTTCAGTGTTGAAAGATGGTTTAAGAAGCTCGCATACAAAAGCCAGGAGTTTTCACGGGGAAAGTTTAAAATAATTGTAATGACATATGTTCTCAGCTTCGTTTGAAAAAATAAAAGAAAATTATTTCTTTAAATATTCTGAAAGCTAAGTCAGAGAGCTATTGAAGAGCTTCAGTTTCAAAAACTAACAGGACCCTGCTTATTGTATCTACATTTATTAACTTTAACCACTCACATCACATTATTGATGCTAAATCAAATGTTTCTTGATTAATACAAATAAGCACATACCTTTATGCAATGAGAGATACATTATACATGCAAATAACTATTCTGGTTTAACTCTTAAGTAATATGAAAAAAGTAAACCAGGAAACACAGAAATTACAGTTCAGGGTTTTTAAATCTGTTTTAATTATTTTCAAAGTCATCAATTCTGTTGAGTAAGCAGTTAAAAATATTTATGTTATCTGAACCAAGAATATACTCTTATTGAGTCCAGTGCTGAAACTAGTGTCTTGAAAATGCTTTTTAACTATGAAAAAGCAGTCCTGTAGATATGAGGATGGTATATCTTTTCTTCTTTCTCTGTCTTGTTTAGTGACATATGTGCTTTAAGGCTGGTTCTTTTGCAAATGTCTATGAATGCTCATCTTTGTAATTCTTTCAGTATTACATCATAAGTTTAGACTGTGGTAACCCATACCTATATTTTTCCCTGGGGAAGTTCATCTGGTTAAGCGTCTACAAGTCTTACCCTTGGGAGGTGGAATTAGTGCTGTGCTATGAGCAGACAATTGTCCAGAAGGAATTTAGTGAAAAAATTGAATTTTCAATGTACTAAAGACTGTATAAATCTACCTTCTTTCTTTTCCTAGATCAGCCCATCTTACCTTATATTAGCCCTGAAACAGCTATTCTGCATGTCAGAGAAGGCATCTCATGCTGCTAAAATCAAGCAGCTCTTCTCTTCTGAGCCTTCAAGCCTACTTGGACAGATTTGAGTAGAACACTGATGACTGAAAGCCAAACAGCTGAGATTATATACTTCTATTTCCTGCACACCAACCCCTTGTTGAATTAATGCTAATGATAAAAAAAAATCCCAAACTGAACAAAAAAAAATCATACAAACATATGGAAACCATGTTACTGCTAACTTAGACTATATTCAGAAATAACTTGACACACATAAACAAGATGTCTTTTGGAATATGGTGTATAAACAGAAACCAATATATGGAAATTATTTATTCATGTGACTTTGAACAACAGCCTCATCTGGAATGGCTAATAGATGTGGGGGTTATGTCAGGCCTCATTCAGATCACAGAAAATAATCGATAATAAAAAAAGTAGTCTTCACAAGAGAGATGATTTGGCTTCCTTTGTTAGGAAGTTGGAGATGTGCTTCAGGAAATTTATGCTTGTCCTTTCTTGAACTACAGCATGGAAGTCACACTAACAAGATAGCCTAAAACTAATTAATTCTGGCTCTGACATAATGTGATTCTTTATGAAAAATATGGTGCAAATCTGAAAAAAGTATATAAAAATAATTTAATGAAATCTAAGCATGGCTTGTTGTAGCTCTGTGGTCATGGCCATGCTGGTAACTGACTTCAATAATCTCTTCATCTTAGCTTATTTGGAACAATGTTGTATGACATGGTGGGAAGAAGAGACAAAGGTCATGTCTGTATCCCAACCATTGCTTCTGCAAGGAGTCTTATGTTTCTAGAGTGGATAAGGGACTAAAAGCAGACAGGGATACTCATGTATCATGTACTATTAACCTCTATGCTATCTGCACATGAACCATTCATTCAGTGGGAGAAGTACAGCTTCGTTAGTATGGTACTGTTACCATGAGCCATGTGACAGTCAGGCAACTATGCAGAGTGGGCAGTGAAGTTTACACGTGTCCTCATGTTTCTAGACTTTGTAGAAAGTTTTGTATACAAATTAAAATTTTGTGACAGAGTAGCCTGCTTTGATCTTAGTCAAATTCTTTACTCTGAATTTATTTGTTCAAAGAAAGTGAGATCTGAAATCATATCTTATTTTCCCTGCTAGAACTATTTGTAATCTTCACAAGAGGGACAACATAACCCAGGATTTTGATAGAAAAAAAAGTAAGTATGTCTATTTTCATCTTGGCCTCAGCTATTAGGATTAGAATGTAATGTAAGGATGATGAAAACTGTGCACATATTAATTCTGAGTAACGGGAAACAGGAGAAAAAAATTAAAACTGTACTCTCTTTCACAACCAAATGACATAAATTTCGCAGTTTCCAAAAGTAATAGAAGTAACTGATGCATAAACATTTTGAGAATAGTCAGTACTCTGTTTATTTCTGGTGGAATGATGAAAACCATTGAGTGAAGGCCAAGTATCAATCTCAGTCAGCCACACTGTGTTGAAATAATTGCAGCTTCGTTGATCCAGCTCAATCCATCAGTCACGTGTACTGTCCTGGTAATTAAGTATTTAACAGCCTTTGTTCTTCCACCACAAAAGGCTGCAACAAAGCAAAATTTGGATGAGTCTGCCTTGAAACAGAATAGAAAACTGCTTGTGATTATTTGCAAAAATTAATTCCTTATTTTTGTAAAACTCAGTGAAACAATTATGTATTTCTCTGCCACTGCCAAATATGCAACACTTCCTTTTCCTCTGTTCAGCAGCTCATGTTTTTTTCTATGTAGACATTTATAAGTGAGAAAATCTGCATAAAGGCTCTTTGCATCTGTTGTGTCAATGATCTAAAAATAATGTAGAGTATGTGGAGTGGGGGTAAGATGATTAATGTGACAAGGATATCTATTACACAGAATTATATTCTATTCAGAGAAGTGATTGAAACGCCAGCATTTAAGATTACAAAAATAAAATGGGAGCATGTTTCCTTATTCATGGGCTAGAAGAATTTTTTCATTAGTCATTTTATTTTAAGGAAATATTTCGAAAAACAACCTTTATGAATATTCTTATTGAAGAGAGTGACTATAGCCTCAGCAGAAAGGCATTTTTTGTTTGTTTCCATCGTATTTTCTGTCTTTATTTGCTGACATTTCTATTAAAGTAAACAAAAAAGCCTAACTCAAATGAAATTGTGAAGATCTGTCTCTCTACTGGAGATAGAAGTGCAAGATTTTCTTCCATGTGAAAGTCTCACGTGAGCTCAAACCATTTGTTTCTTTGGGCTTCAGGTTAGTGTCTTCATTCAGACAGTTCTAACAGAGTTTAAAGTTGGTGAAAATATGACAAAGGTAGCTGATTTTTCAGTCTGTGTCCCAACATTTTCATAAAACCAGCAATGATCTCCTATTTATTTTTTTTTATTTAATGTCTACCTGTCTTTTAAATACCTCCAGGGATGGTGATTCAAACACCAGGGCAGATAACCCTTTCAATGAATAATTTTTTCATAACTTCTGTCTTAAACCTCCCCTGATGCAACTTGAGGCCATCGCTTGTTACTTTGGAGAAGAGACTGAGTCCCACTGCTCTACATCCTCTTTTAAGATAGTAATAGAAAATTATAAGGTCTTCCCTCAGGTTCCTTCTCTCAACAACTCCAGTTTCCCTCAACTGCTCTTTGGAATATTTTTATTCCAGATTGTTCATCAGTTCCATTGCCTTTTTCTGGACCCACTCAAGCACCTCGGTGTCTTTTTTGTATCGAGATGCTAAAAACCTGTGTGGCCTCACCAGTGCTGAGCAATAGAGGATAATCACTTCCTTCTCCTGCTGGCCACACTTTCTGATACAGATCAGGATGCTGGTGAACACTAGCCACCTAGACACACTGATGATTCATATTCAGACAGACAGAAGCTGACTAATACTCTCAGTTCCTTCACATTCAGGCATCTCTCCAGCCCCTCTTCCCTGAGTCTGTAGCACTGCATAAGGTTGTTATGACCCCATTGCAGGGGTATAACCTGTCATGGTTAAACCTTATGCTATTGGCTTTAGCCAATTCATACAGACTGTCACATCTCTCTATAGAGCCATCCTACTATCAGGTAGATCTTTAAGGCCAGGCTGGACAAGGCAACCTGGTCTAGTGGAAACTGCCCCTGCCTATGGCAGGGGAGTTGGAACTAGATGATCTTTAAGGTCCCTTCCAACCCAAACTATTCTATGATTCTATGATTATCTACAAACTTACTGAGGGTGCACTTTTTCCAGGTAATTGAATAAGATATTAATCTGAACTATCCTCAGTATTGAGCCCTGAGGAACACCACTTGTGAATGGACACCAACTGGATTAAACTTCATTCACCAGCACCCTTTGGGCCTACCCATCCAATAAGTTTCTTACCCAGCAAAGCAAATGCTTATACAAGCAAGCAGCAGCCAAGGAGAATGCTACAGGAAATGGTATCAAAGGCTTTACTCAATTCCAGGTAATCAAAATCCACTGCCTTTCCTTCATCCTTCCCTCATCCACTAAGTGAGTCACCTTGTCATAGAAGGAGATCAGATTAGTCTCTTCCCTTCCCTGATTTCAGTTCTTTCAAATGTAGCATAGTTTAAAGATATCTGGTGCCAGAGCTTATCACCATTCCACATTCTGTTAATTTTTATCTGAAAGTTAATCACAGCACGTTTAGAATTTACTACACCTTAATTCTACATGCATGATGTACAACCAGCCAGCTCTGGGAAGAGATGCTACACTGAAGTTAACTGGCTAAATCTTAACAGCTAGGTTAAAACAGCAGCTAGGTGATGGTGCCAAAAGTGCCCCAGCAGATTTCCTCTAAGTGGTTGTCTGCTGTTTTCTTCTCCTCTTCCCAAGCTGGTAGCATGCTGAGAGCTAGCAAAGGAGATCCACAATGGCATAGGAGCTGCCAATGCCCTTGTCTCCGTGCAACAGTAGTGCAATTGCACTGCTTCTTCCTTGTGCCTTCCATATCTCAATGAAGAAATTGTGACATGGCCTGGTTTGTCCTAAGTGAGACACCAGTAAGTGAGAGACAAGATTGACAGGAATATCTTTCCACCTACAGCAAGCATAATCTGTCTGTGCCCGTACCTGCTCACATGCAGATCTCATCTCTGAGAAAACTAGCCTGGAAAGCTGCAGAAAGGCCTAGGCTAATGGAATGACTGTCTGGGTAGAGAAGACTGGAGCTGAAGACCCCCTCTGCAATGAAAGAAGGCAGGGTCACTATCTAACCTGCTTTTATTTCACCTCTATTCTTTGCCACACATCTGAACTCCCTTAGAGGCCTCCACAGCCATTCTGGTAGTGAGAGCTTGATCTCAAACTGAGTTCTATCCCTTCCATTCGGTCCTAGGATCTAGCCCAAGCTATAGATATGGCCAAAATGCATGCACCTATGGGGATGTTTCTGAACCCTTGGACAGAAAAAAAAATGCTCAAGGTTTGTTGTCCATGTATTGTATGTGTATCTTGGCAATAACTGTAGTATTGCAACTACTTGGATGACTGAATGAGGTATACAACAACTACAAGGTAGCCTTAAAAATCTCTGCACAATGCTATACTACAGTAAATGTGAAAGAATTGACAGCATCTGTAGGAATAAACTGTACAAGAGCAAAGGTTCCAGCATGCAGAGGTGAAAGTATCAAAATGTGTTCGTCCCTGCCATTAATTTGTATATAATTGTTTTCAGAACTATCATTGCCCTTCTGCTTTGGGTTTAATTTACAAAACACACATGGTATTATTCACAAATTAGGCAGCTGCTAACTACAGACAGAATTTCTTCAAGATGCAATATCAGTGCATTCAGGTAGCTTTCTTTAGACTTTGCATCTAAAGCCAGCTTGTCTGTAGATATGAGTAAATTAAATTAGAGGGACAGAATTTCTTTCTGTTGCTTTCCTATCTGGCCACAGTGCTCTTACATTCCTCTCTTCAGCCAAATATAGTGTAAGCTGAGGGTCAATTTGGTGCTGCTCTTATCACGCATTCACTAGTGACTTTTCTCAATGTGTCCATAGGTTCTTATTCTCTACTGTGCAATGAACCTTGATTTCTTCAGTCATTTGAAGCTACCATTGCCTAAAAGTATAGTTATTGCTAGCAATATTAATTCTTAAAGGCTAAGCATGTACTGTGAAGGGAAAATTGGGTCTATTAAAAAGGAGAATGCAGATCATTGATTTGAGCCATGTGGTAAATTACTCATACAGCTATTAAAAAAGCATCCTCAGAACTTCCCACTAACACATAACAATTCACAGGTAAAAAAGTTAGGGAAAAAATCAAGAGATAAAAATAAATCATTTTCACAGTGCTCTAGAAATTTATGCTAACCCAAATGCCAAATAACTCAGAGACATAAACAGAATAGAATCCAAACCAGTGCTACATGGAGCTTTAACACTACCAATTTCAAAAAGCTTGAAGAAATAATTTTAAGCAAAAAAAGAGAAGAGTAATTGAGAATTACTTCAGTATGTTGTCACTTGTTACTCAGGAAGCTATAATATCACAATCTAAAAGGAAGGCTACATGGATTAGAAAAATAACCTGACAGAGAGTGAAAAATTAAAATGGCTACTTAAAAAATATATATAACTACTGGCAGAAATAAAAGTAAACTAAAACTGGTTAAGGAAAATAAATACTGTAATGAATGAATATAATCATTGCAGTATTAATCCTTTTCTAGTTATCAATGGTAGAATTATTAATTATAGCACAGAGTAAAGCTGTTCAGGAAATATGCTGTCAGATAAAGCTGGAATAGAACGTATTGCAGTGAGAATTTCTATATTTTCCACACTCAGTACATAGGAGAAAAACAGAGGCTCTATTCATGCTTTACAGATATCATTGAAAAATAAAAAAATATATTAAGAGCTTAGGTAGGCTATTTACTGACACCCAAAACACCTTTGTTTTTCGTGACAACTGTTTGTCTAAAGTGTATTTACAAATCTGCAGTGCTGAACACTCTGTAAATCACCTTTGGCAATTTGTTCTAGTGTTCTACTCTTCCTGCCCATTCAAAGTTATTTCTCAACAAACCTGTTCCAATATCTTTTATTTCTTGCTTCAGAATAAGACTACTGTTTGTTCTCTAATCCACCATAGTCAATGGGAGCAGATTATTTCTTTTAGCCTTGCAAAATTCTTTGGAGCCCTTGAACATGCCCACTTCAGTCTTCTCTTTCTTAGGCAAGACAAATCCTGTTATTTCATTCCCTCATCATTGGTCATGTTTTTAGATCTCTATTTCATTTTCATCACTCTTATTTGGATTGCCTCTGATATTTTCACATTTTTCTAGACACGCATTGCACAAAACTGAACTCCAGCTGAGGCCTTAACAGTGCTAAGGAAAACAGAAGGATTATTTCATGTCTCATCTTGTTTATGCATCCCACTGTGATGTTAGTCTTTCCAAACTTCAGAATATTTGTTATTAGTTCAACTTATTATTTTTTTTTTACTCTTCCCTCCTGAAGGTCAGTTAGTTGTGAAAATATTGTGAAAACCTAGATGCAGAGCAGCACATGACTGCGTATTTCTTTGTCGCTGACTGTGGACCATCTAGAATTGCTAACTATTTGATATTGCATGCAGTTTAAAGTCAACAAAAAATTTCCCTAGGATAGTCATAAGATGATAAAAAACTTCAATAAAATGAAGATATAAAGCAAATTCTCTGCATATTCTTTACTCAGTAACTCTATTAGAGAAAGAAATTAGACTTGATTTGTTTTTGGCAAATCCCTATTAGCTCTTAGTCTGATGAAATAGTTTCCACTTCGACAGAAGATACTAAACAAAAACTACTAAAACTTGACATTTCAACCAGTGAAAAATGTTTAACTTGCATCCAAGATTGTAAAAAGAGCTGTTTGACTGTTTGTTTAAATTGCAAATATTATTTTCCAGTAAGTTTGAAAAGAGTAAGTTCAAATAGAAGAGAAAAATCCTAATGTCAGTATTCATAAACAATAAATCAGAGAATCATAGAATGCATTGAATTGGAAGGGATCTTCAAAAGAGCCTGCGTACAACCGTCCAGCAAAGTTGCTCAGAGCCTCATCAAGCCTGGTTTTGAATGCTTCCAAGTATGATGCCTCCACCACCTCTCTGGGTAACATGTTCCTGTGTCTCATCACCCTCATGGTGAAGAACTTCTTCCTAATGTCCAATATAGAACTATCCTATTCTAGTTTTAAACCATTGCTTCTTGTCCTATTGCTCCATGCCCTGGCAAACAGTCCCTCCCCAGCTTTTCTGTAGGTTTGTTTCAGCTACTAATAGTCCATTATGAGGTAAACAGGGTGAATCAATTACAATACTGGTGTTCCCAAACACTAGTCTACTTACCTAATAAGCTGGCGAAGGTGCTCATCAATAAAGACTGAGAAAGTGAAAAAATAGAAGTAAGCAAATACAGCTTTTATGTGAAATAGTTTTCTCATAAAAGGCTTCATATTTTAGCTATAATAGTATTTTTAATAATAAAAAAGGAAGAATGTATTAAAAAATGCCAAACTTGTTTAAGTGTTTGCCATGCTGAGGGTTTTCTTTTTATTTGAGGAATTCCTGTATTTGGCACAGTTCTAAAAATTGTATCTGATTCTGGTCATTACAAGGCTGATTAAAGCACAGGGGAACACACCTTTTTTTTAGTCTCAAGAATTTCTGAGATTTATTTTTGTGGAGATACTTAAGAAGTCACTTGATGGGAGCAAAATTTTAAAATTAAAAGCATCCCTCCTGCACACAGTGAGGGCTGTAAGATTATTGTTCTTTGAACAACTCTGCCATCTTTCAGTGTTTTCAAATGACAGACTGAAAAATGAAAATGTCTAAGGATATAAAATGTAAATACATAAATAATGTGTCTGTGTACTAAGGAGAAACTGGCTAGATTTTCCATACGTTTACAAAACTGTAAGAAAGTGGAGAGTATGAAAAACTTCACATTTATATTTCAGAAACTTCTGTATTTTGTTGTGTAATGCATAATGAGAAAGGCCACAATTTCAGTATCATCAAAATGGAAATAATTTTTTATTTTTTTTCCTCATTGCCTCTCTTTTTTCAGTCAGTTCTGCTACAGATTCTTATACACTTTCTAATATTCTCCTTTATTTTTCACAATAATTAATCAACACAGGATTTTTTGTTTGTTTCTATTGTTTCACAGGTATGCCTTTGTTTCTCACAGTAGAGAACAGGAGAAATTGGACAAGACACCAGCTTGCAAACATATGAAAATATATATGCTAACATATGTATTCATAATTTGGATGTCACAAATAAACTTATTGCATAGTCTCAGAGCAATGAATATGAAGCTGATTTTTGAGGCAACTCTACCTGTGAAATAATAACTGTAGGGATGAATAGTGATGGTATTTGTGCTCAATCTGTTAGCTCCTCCAGACAAGAATGAACAATAACACTGTCTCTGATGAACCACAAACAGTTCAGCCAATTTGTCATGCAGAGAAGTACATTCTTTGGAAACAAAAAAGAGCAACCAGGTTTTTTCTAACCTTTTGCAGACATAAACATTAGTCACTTTCTGAGTTTTGCCTGTAACCTGCCCTAATTATATGTGTACCATACATTTTCACCATTAAGAATATGAACAAGCATAGAGAGTTATTTTAACTGCCTCTACTGGAACAAAACCACACTGATATTCTGTATGATCTCTTTTAGATTCTGCTTCAATGTCCTATTTATGAGACATAATTTCATGAACACATAACTTGCAGAAGATTGTTGTTCCTCATGACTTTTTCTTTTTCATAATTCAGAATATTAGTTGGGAATTTTTATAACTTCCATCTAATAATTTCTCTTATAATACATGGGACACCCAAAATGTCCTCATTTACAAAGAGCTTTAAAACCAGTGCATGGAAAAAATTCATTCTCTTGGAACTCTTGAAGGCTGTTGAATCTGCTGTCACTCTGGAGATACTGACTGATTAATCCAAAAGACCAATGATGCATTTTCATAGATGAGATAATCCATTTCTGTCAATCATGAGAAAGGATTAAGTTTTGTTTTCAAAGACAGCTGCAAAGGAGATGAAAAGAAAAAGCAAGTTTGAGCTGACTGACACACTGGCCGCATTTCGTATGCTGCTTGAATAGCATCTCATAGCTATAATGTTAATCTTGGGAGATGCCTCTAGTGATAAGTTCACATCAGAGATGACAACAAAGTGCCAAGTCCATACCATAAGTTAGACAAAACCTCCTGGATCTAATAATTTATGGTGTTTTTTCTTGACAATCATCCATTTAATAACTGAAATCTATCAACACATAAGCCTTAAAAGAGACAAGATTTAACAGGACATTTATTAATTTTCAACACATCCAGATGTTAAAATTCACTACAAAGCATTAGAAAATGTAAAGAAATGGTGGTCTAAGCTTTGGTGCATCTGAGCTGTTCCAAATATTTTTAATGGAAATTAATGAACTTTTGCCCAGATCATTTCAGAGTACATTCTGGTGGGCCATGTTCGATTATTCCCAAAAGATGGCTAAATCTTTTAGCAGATGAGAGGTCACGTGATATGTTTACTCTTTGGGGAAATAGTGCATCTTTAATACATGCCTATTTAGGGATGTGATTAAAACCAATGTGCAATATGTAATACATAAACACTTGCCTTTAGCTGTATGTCACCCTCTTCACTTAAGAAAGAATTCTTGCAAACGAGCAAAAAATGAGCAGCTTTTACAAAAAGTCCTTTCTCACCTATCCAAATTTGCCAGCATGATATTATAAAGTGCATACCTGGAAGCTGCTGGGCCCCTAATCTCACAATTTAGAAGTTCCACACTGCAGGGCTGAAAGAGTTAAATTTTACAGTTTAGAATTGCAATATTTTAAAATGCTACCTGGATGTAGTCAAGTGATTTAGAGAACAATGGAGAAAATAAATAAAAATTTAAACGTATTTGGAGTTAATGTTACGGGGTTTATTTGTTCCTTTTTTTGGCTTTTTGAATTTCTGTGAAGGTCAGAGGCAAATGTTATCCCCAAATATTCTGTAGTTCTTTTAAAAGCAAAATGTTTTAACTTCTGGGAACAATTAGTGAAAGACAAAGACACAATCTAAAAGACAATTGAAGCACTGCTTACAGAATAGGTGTGCTCTCTCTTCACAGAATCACAAAATATCAGGGACTGGAAGGGACCTCAAGAGATAATCTAGTCCAATCCCCCTGCTAGAGCAGGAACAGCTAGACCAGGTCACACTGGAACTCGTCCCGGTGGGATTTGAATGTCTCCAGAGAAGGAAACTACAACGCCTCTGGGCAATCTGTTCTAGTATTCTGTTACCCTCATTGTGAAAAAGTTTTTTCCTACATTTCTCTGGAACCTTCTATGTTCCAGCATGTCCTTCCTTATATAGTCCCAATTAAGGATTTGAGTTCATCTTTCATTGTTTTATGATCAAGAAGAGTAATATTCTTTAAAGGCTTGTCATGTTCTAGCAGAGAGCCTTTATCTTCGGCTACTGGTAGACAGCACTGACATATTTTGTTGAGGTCAGGGTAAATACATGAAATGGTGTTCCAGTTGTTAGGCTAGGTAGTGCTGTTAGGAAGGCTTGTTCCAGTCAGATATTTGAAACTTTCAAGTGATTATTTTTACAACTGTAAATCCTTTTAAAATATATTACCAGTAATCCTTTAATGCAGAGAGTTTGCATTTCATTAAATTAATTTTATTGGATTTAATACATTTCTTCTTAGTCCAATTTTATCTGAGAGAACATGCAGTGAAAGCCCACCTTCTTGCTGTCTTGGAGATCATTTCTCTTCACTTGCTACATCACACATACCCTGAAGTCATTTTAGCATCTGCTTACATGAGAATAATTTGGATTTTCTGTGGCAAAACCACAGAACAGTGCCAGACCAAGGCTAAAAGAGACAAGGTGCCAAGCTGCATTTTGGCAAGTGACCCCAACTCATCCCTTGTACCAAGATTTCTGTCAGTTACTTTATATCACTGAGCTAAACTTATACGTAACTGTCTTAAATACAGTGAAGCAGTGGTAAACATGAGTAGTCAAGAGCATGAGGCAACAGCGGTCTGAAAACCACTTCCAAGGCATGGACCATAGTTTGGGAACCACTGAACTACCCAGTGGTTCCAAAGGGCTCTGGAGAGATAATTGCGATGTCAGTGTTAAGTATTACTATTATTTTACTAGCTAGAAAAACCCAAAAGATAATCATATGATATAAAATACATCATACTATACCAGAATACATACTTGCCCTCAGTTTTGGTTACAGTTTTGTGGAATCAGAAATGAGGGGGAGTGATATCTTTCACTGCTCATAAAATGAGCAGTAAAAGTGTTCAGATATAATTCTCAACCGGTAAAGAGAGGAACGTTAAAATGTCAGGGGAAAGAATGCTTTTGAACAGTACCTGGCCAAGATTTTAATTTACTGACCTGGACTTTTCCTCCAACAGCACAGGACTGGGAGTATCACCCACCTCCATCACATGAAGAAGAACTTGCAGAGAAATGCTTGGGTAAATTTCAATCTGCTCATATGGTTGCTCCTCACCTGTGAGACAGTGACCTTCACATTTACCAGCATATAATGATGATGACATTATTTCTGATTAATTAATAGCTTCTTAATTTCTATTTTCTGTGTATAATTTTTTTACTCCCTGAGGACTCCTCCACTGTTACTCTTCACACTTCAGCCCTCCTCTGAGCTGTTTGAAACATGAATAGTCTGAAATCCTCACTTTGCAGAACAGTAATTGCACCACAGAAATTAAGCCCAGATTTTCAAATTGGATTAGTCGTCTAATTATTTGCTGGATTCCATTGGGTGTTAGTTACTTGCATGTCTCAGAAACCTGAGTGATGGACTGAGGATCACAAAGAAGTCTACTGGGGCACTTTGGAATTATTCCCTGCTTTCCTAAACCCAGCAGTGGGATATTTTCCCTGTTCTCAGATTCTGATCTTTTAAATTCACATTAATAAGCTTTTATGTGCAAAAAAGGCCAAGGAACTCATGGGGTCTGAAGGCTGACAGCAACAATTTTGCTGCAATCACAGAGCTACACACCCTGATGCTGTAAGGAATATATATTAAAAAAGTATGACCTGTGATGAAATTATTAGTTTTGGCTCTTTAGTGGATATAGAGGGCAATACCAGAAATGCTGGTTAAATGCTGTTTGCATACTCCACCCCTCCCTTAAGCCCCAGCCTCTAATAATATATCACAAGACAGCAAGTCAGCATACAGATGTCTGATAATCAGTTATTTTGTGGGTTGCATATGGCCTTGCTGAAAGTGGATTCGGTCCCACACAGGCAATACTAATCCTCGCAAATACAGACAGAATCTATTTGCAGATAAGAGCCAGAGCAGTCAGTACCAGTTCAGGTTTTTATGGTTTTTAAAGACCCAACAAAGAATCTGTAATCTCTGTCCTGCAATTATCCTCACACGAATGGAATTCAGTAATAATGCTCCATTCTTAAAGGACACTTTCCAGCAGTGCATCCTGAGTGGCTTTATAAATGGAGGCACATATCTTCACCCTTTCTTACAATCTGGGAAATAAATGTACACAGAGATGCATTAGTACAAAATGAAAAGCCACTAGTTCGGACAGAGGTAAATCCCAGGCAACCTGAGCCTGATGTGCTCCTTTTCAGTGCACTGGAAGAGCTTTGAAGAGCCATGCAGGAGTGGAGTCTTTGCTTCTGGTTTCAAGTCTACCATAAAACCATTTGTACACATAATAATTTAGTTCTGTACATTATATGAGTTAATTTATGTCACCAGAAATTATTCTTCAGTCAGCAGCTTTGAGTGTGTTCTACCTACTTTTTTTCAAAATCTGCCTGTGGAAGAAAACACAGTTTACAGTTACAAAGATACTGTAGGAAGACCTGAGTTATGTCTTCCCTTACTCTTATGTTCTGCTCTTTTCACATATGAATAAGCTCATATGTGAGAAGTCATAAGCACTTTATCAAGGTGTTTCATGCTTCAAATTAAGTTAGTGTATGAATGAGAAATGTTTTTCTTCTAACACTGCTTACAACATTTAGTTATTTCTGAAGTGTTATTTCAGAATTTCAGAGATAAAAAATCTACTGGAATTTGGAAGCTGAAGTCATTAATGCTTTTCTGCCATTTGTACATGAAAAAACCACCCATGATTAAGTACAAAGAAGAACACAGATCATTCATTGGAATTATACTGTTTTGGGTGAGTAGAAACTTTTTGTCAAAGTGGTACCAAACACTAGCATCTTAAAATCACATTCCCCTCCCTCCCACCTCAGTGTTACTAGGATTTCTTCCACCTGTCCTTGAAATGTCTGAATGTCAGTCTGGCTAAGAAAATCCATTTAGTTTTGGCGAGGGTTTTCAATGGGAGCTGGGTGGCTCAGACTCCAGGAGAAATCTAAGCTCTTATTAAAGTACTTAAATTGTAATCTTTTCTAGGACTTGGTATAATTACATCTGACCCATTTCCCGTGAAACTGATGGGATGGAGTGACAGCTTTGTCTCATACATTTGCATTGCCATCTAGTCAGCCCTTGTTTCTTCTCTGCCCAGTACTACAGATGCTATTTTTTGGTGACAGACATCCTCTCATATCTGGCTTCCAGTTTTCAATACCGGCTTCACACTGCACTGCATTGCTTTTCAATGACTTCAGCATATTGTTGTCTGCAAAAATCTATTGCCTGAGATTTATCAATGAAAAAATAAGTGAATTAACAGAAAGGAAGTATGTCCATGGTCAACAGTGGAAAAAATCACCTGATGGGGAAGGACAGGGCATGTCCTTTTTCTTCTTTTCTCTCTGTTTTCTATGGTAGTTTGTATCATTCAGAAATCATTCCTCTAAATGCATCAATAACAGGAAACTGTGGACAGAAGTGATGTGAACATGGGTTTGTGGTTCACACTGCTGAGACAGATGTATATATGCCTAACATTAGACTGTAAAGTACTTCAGAGTAGGATAAATTCTCATATTTCTATCTGCATTTATTGTTACCAGGTTTTTGACAAGACCGGACCTTGTGTCCATGGTCTCTGTGCTTTGTTTATGTCTGGGCTCTCAGCCACCTTTGAGTTGGTTCAAGGTAGCATTGTAACAAAAATAATGAGTTAAGCAGAGCTAAGAAACATTTTACTCCCCCCCAAAACTCCTGCATAAAAATAAGAAAAAAAATACAGTGCTTTTAGAACATTTGGCTAGTATATGACTAAAATAAGATTTCATTATATGGACTATCTTGTCCTAATGCAATGTCTTTCCTATAGCAATTTTGGACCATTTCATACAGTCAAACGCATTTCTGTAAAACACTGAGTTATAAAGTCTAGAGCTGAAAAATAAGTCAGTGGATGTAGCAAGAGAGAGATAGGAGCAGTGAGTATAGAGTGCGTATTTCCTAGAACAGCAGCAACCTTTCTAATCCATAGTTTTAATTCTACCAGTGGAGGCAGTTCCCCATTGTGGTGTGCATCTCTGTGACTCTTTTGCCATAATTTTGTGTTAGAATTGAGGCAGTTTAGGCTCAATATTGAAGACTGAGAGGCATAACTTTGCATCTGAGTTTTCCATCTTTATGTAAGACTACTCCCAGGCTTCTGTTCTCAAAACATGATTTTTTTTTTCAAAAAAATCTCCACAAAAACAGAGGAAGGAAGAGGTTAGATTTTCCTGGAGATTTCAGTCTTCATGCATTTCATCTTTAGCAGATTTTCTATCTGTAATTAAGACATCACTTATCTATCTGTAGAAATTTTTTTTAAACTAAGGAACAAATGCAAAGTAATTTAACAGAAAAAATATAGCTTCTTTTTCTGTATGCTCGGTAAGCAGTTCTGCTTTTACTGGCCTGATTTGGGAATCCCGTGGGACAGACTTTACAAAACTTAGTCAGTGAATTCCCTTCTGTAGTGACTATATCAGCTCCAGAGGTGTACTTAGGAGAATATACATCACAGTTCTTGAAAACTCCAAATCTGGCTAGTTCTGTGTTTTGGGCAAGTGGCCATATAGGCTTTTATTTTATTAGACCTTGTTTATCTGTTATTAACTGTTAGCTGTAGATGAGCACAAGACTGTGGTTTTGATCTGTTGCTTTGTTGTTGTTTTTTAATATAAACAGGCTTTTGAACATCATGCTTTGCCTTCAGTGGACTGGAGGTACAGAAGAAAATTAAACAAAACAAAAAATCAAATCCAAGAAACCACACAAACGAGCAAAAAACAATGAAATGCATATCATTTACTGTACAGAACTTGCTGCAGACAAATTCATTAATGAAATTATCCAACATGAAATGTAGGGCATAGTAAAATTTAGGTTAGTTGTAGTTTCTCACATTATTTTTCTTCTTTTATTTAAAGTATTTAATCATTTTCAGGCTCTCTTTCTCTCAGAATAGTGATTTTTTTTTTTTAATAATATGTTCCAAATGACATGAAGTTAACTTTGGAAAACAAGCCTGGTTCAGTCTGCAACACAGGCAGCCCTCCTAAATCTGACTCCAAGGAAAATAGAGAATTCTGCAAGGGCTTCATCTACCAGGGCACAAACATAGGCATTTAACAAGCACTTTTTTGGAGTAAAGTTTTATGTCAAATTAAGTATTTACTCTCCCTCAGGTATGGCCATAGTACTTGCTGCTGTTGGTTACATACCAATGGCAATGACAGCCTATCCTGAAAGCTTGCTCTGAAGCAGCTGG
Organism: Turnix velox; assembly: GCA_013400935.1. Classification (NCBI taxonomy): domain Eukaryota; kingdom Metazoa; phylum Chordata; class Aves; order Charadriiformes; family Turnicidae; genus Turnix; species Turnix velox. Next base: position 201,283 of record VZTY01004678.1, read on the forward strand.
GTGTGCAAGATTTCCACTTTACTTGCCAACCAAAACATGTAGGAAAAAGAGTCTGCTTGTATGGTTAAGAGAAGGGGAGAATCTAAACCAGCCTGGAAAAAAAGCAAACAGAAAATAATAATAATATGGATGAACTGGGCATTGATGCAGGGAAGCTGTGCTTAGCAAATGGCTGAACTGCTGCATGAATTTGGTGAAGACATAATTCAGGTTGAAAACTGGAGGCTGGTTATCCTTTATCCCTCAGAATTTTGCCTTGAACAAATAGTAGCTGTTGAGGTTTGGAGGCATTCTACACGTGCAAGGGTACAGTTTTGTGAAGAAACATAAACAGGCCTGAGACAAGCAAGAATCTATCAGGCTCTCTTGAAAAATCGGGCGATGAGCTTTCCAGAGCAGTTGTGCAGACACAAAAGGGTTAGACTGTTCAGAAGAATTTCAGATAAGGATGCAATTTTTCAGAATTAAGATGAATACCAAACCTTGTGTTTTCCCCTATGGGAGAGTTTCAGTGAACATATTTTTCCGCATTTTCTTTGGGAGCTAGCATTTATTTTAATGTGGAATAAGCCAGAAATTCTACAAGAGTCATTGCTGGAACTCAGGAGTCCAGGAAGATATACACCAGCTGCTGGGTCTCACTGGCTGTGGATATTCTTTTTCAAAGTTTACTGCAAGGTGGCTGTTGTAAGTCTCCAGCCTACAGATAAGATGGTGAATCTAAGTGCATGCCTGGTCCTTTACGTGTATTAACTTAAAATACTCCCTGCAACGGATGTTATTAATGTCATTTAGGGAGCCAGGTTCAGATCTGTATATTGTATAAGACTGTGTGGAAAGAGAGGCTAATGAACTGATGCAGTTTTTTAGCAGTTTTAGCTTTAAATTATTCCTTTTATAGGTTTAGAAAAATTAATTTTTCAGTTCTGTTCTCTCTGAGCCTTTAGATCCTTTCTTGTACTGTCTCTGTATTTGTTTTCTTACTCTCTTCTGCATGTTGTTGTCATTGTTGCGTTGGCTTGAAGATAATTTTTCCTGGCAACATACTCTTTTATTTAGGGGCCTGCACTTGTGTTGTCTTCCGAAAAGATTTTCCATTCTGCCTGGCAATTTTAAGATCTTTCAATTTTTTCCCCTTTCATCAAGCAAAGACAATTCTGTTGTGGCTAATTTTACTGACTGCTGTACTGAAAAAATGATGGTATACATATTTTTTGCTGATGTGTGTATAGACATGACTTTTATACATACATATCATATGTATGTGAACTACGTATATATAAACTATATACACATGAGATACACAGTCTCAAAGATAGAGAAGGATTAAAGGAAAGGTGACCTGCAGCTGATTTTGTGCAGGCCAAAAATTTTCCATCTCTATTCCATTGCTCCATCGAGTCCCTGTCCAGGTGTGAGGCTTGTCAGAGTTGGGCTGATGGTTGGACTAGATGATCTGAAAGGTCCCTTCCAACCTAGATGACTATGACTATGACTATGCCATGGTTGTACAGCATGGCTGTAAATGGCCTGTGCCTTGCTGCAGTCATGGATTGGCAAAGGACAGCGTTGTACATTTCCTGAACCAAAAGTCTTCAGTTTCCTCGAAAAGGTCATTCTTTGAAACAGATCAGGGAAATGGGTCAGTTTAAGCAATAACCTCAATGGGGGCTAAGTGGTTAGAGAAGGGGTGGAGGAGAAGTGGGGTGAGCAAAGTGAAGTAACAGCACAATAAGTTGCAGAGACTGGAGACTGAGAGTGGAGTTAAATAGTCAACAGCTACCAGAAGTTAAGTAGTCTGAGAATTTAAAGAATCATGGAATGGTAGAAAAAGAGGCTAAAATGGAACATGAGATGAAATTGGCTCCATCCAGTTGCCTAGGTGAGAATCACTTATGTCATATTCTTGTCTACAACAAGTACAGTCTACTTAACAGACCAGAGACATTAGTCTTTCCTGCACCTCAGTCGCCTAATACTGGTAGAGTTTTTGTGGTGACAAGCATGAATCTTTCCTGCTGTAGTTTAAGCAGCATTTCTGTTCCTTTCTTTTATGGAAGACAAGATCAAGACATTCATGTCTCACATGCATGAACTTCATTACAGTATCTCCCTTCATATTTTTCTAGGCTCACAGAGACAAAGTGTACACAATTCTCTCAACATTGGAGTGAATTTAAAGTCTAATAATTTACATTTAATGAGTGATAAGTGATTTATTCTGCTGCACTGATATGATGGTTTTGCACTGGTTCAGAAGGTTTTGTACTCACCGTTTTGAAAAATAATACAAGAATAACAAACTCCCTCAATGTTGTAGTTTGAAAGACCCACACAAACAAAAAAGAGCAATGACTAACTGATTACTCACTAAAACCCAAGTTCAGCTGACTCACTAATTACTTTTGAGATGTTGAAATTAGGAGAAAACTCTTTTAAAGACTTTTACATAATTTAATTGTTTCAAGGGAGTTTCAAATAGTGACTTCCCAACCTGGTTGGTTATAGATAGCCCTATTGCCTCTAAGCCTGCCTGTGTTGCAACAGGCAGCCTAGTTGTTGCCAGGCATAGCAGATGGAAGTGTCTTTCCATGTCCCATTGACAGTTCAAGCTCAAAATGCCCAGAGCAGCAGGATGAAATTTTGAATTTAGCAGTGGAGCAGAGTCTCTGGACCATGGGAAAACATGCTTCCACTGTGGTATTTAGACTGTCTGGGTCTCATAGGCTATTCTGGTACCATATGAATTACTGAAATCACCATTTCAGGCCTTTACAAAATTATTTTTCAAAGCCTGTTTTCTCCCTCAGGGTCTATATGTACCAGCACATCAGAGCAAGTTTGTGTGTGGCTTTTTATACTATTTTGTCATTCTGTTTCGAGCATCCTCAGTCTCAGGTCTTTGCAGGCTGCTTTTGACACGAATTTTCTGTTTCCCTTTAGAAACAAACATTGTACACCTCAGGCTGGAAGGATTATTTGTTCCAATCTTTAAACAATACTTCCTGTTCCTCCCCTTATAATTTACTGGGATTAATCTGCCATTTTGCAAGTTGTCAGATAAATATGCAAACCCAAAAAACTCTCAAAACAAATTCTGGAGCCTCTGTGGAATGTTAAAATAGATATTAACAGGTAGTGGAAAATTTGTGGCTATGTGGCTATTTACCACTGTGCAAAAGGCGATGACAAATCCAACGGTACTGATTGCTGTAGACAGTACTGGCCAAAATGCTTTCAAGTCCTCCGGCTCAAATTAACCCAGTTGGCAGTCTACTAACACAGCAGTCAGTTGAAGATCAGCTTCTGGCGAGAGCCAGTGCCCTTGTTATGGTACAGCAATTGTGCTTACCAGCTCTCAAAAATTCTTGGCTTACAAACAGTTGCTTTGCTAAAAGACTGTAATTTCTCTGAGTCAGAGAGGAAAAGTACACCGTCTCATCTCACATAATAGGTCAAAGCCTTACATCATACAGGCAAGGGTTTCATTTAGAAAAAGTCTTTTCTGTTGTCCTGGTTGGAGTCACCTTGCAATGAAGGGGCCAAGATGGAGCACCTCTGCAAATCTCTCTACCCTGACTGCCTGTTCCAACTTCTATCAGAATTTTTGCAGACAGTTGATAATTGCTGTTATTTGTTTGTTGTTAGCTCTTTGATTGGACTCTTCCACTGAAGTACACACAGAGGTAACTGTGTCTTTACTTGATGCACAAGAAAAAGCAGTATTAGGAGATCTTGTTTGCTAATTTACAGTTTTGATACACTGATTAGGATCATACCTGAATATATCCCAAGTCCAGCCTAAAGCCCAGACATGAGTCAATAGATGTACAAAATTCACTTGTATTTAATTCAACCATTATATCTGTAGCTATAGTTAGATTTAGTTTTTACTGTCCATATAGACTTGCTAGAAACTTTTTTTTTTTTCTGATGTAGGGAAGGATGGATTCCTTTGGTTGAACTATGTCTAGCTTCTCTATATATTAAAATATATCTCTAGCAGATTCAGAAGAGTGGTACTATCCAGGTAGATATTTTGTGTTAGTTAAATTGCTTCCTTGTCTTCACTTTGATTATCTAAGTGTATAGTACTGTTTACTGCTGTCCTTGCAGTGTCATTTTGTGAACATTCATCCACAACACTTTTCTACACCTTCTGCAGTTTTGGAAAGTCTTTGCAAAACTGTGAATACTCATATGTGTCCCTGCTTTAGGACAAACTGAATCCATATCAGAAACAGAGAAAATATAATTTCTCTGTTCATCTTTACAGATTAGAAACTAAAAGTTCTTTTGGAAATTACTTCACCTGAGGGCTCATATTTGCCTTTTAGACCCATGTAATAAATGCTCACCTCAATATTCATGTATGTTTGAATAATGCGGTTTGAAAGCCATATTTTTACTATTAAAAAGGTGCATTTTGCTGTGGAGACAAGGATGAGAGCTCAATTTGCAGGTCCATTTTATTATGATGATGTCTTTGCTATTTTAATGGTCATGGCCTGGGGCGCCTAGACCTAGCAAATATGCACAGCTTTTCATCTTCATAAAAATAAGCTGAGTTAGTTTGCAGAGTTTTCCATTGTTTATCAGCCCTAGTAAATATTTGTGGGTGTTTTCTGTTCACAAACTGTTTCATATTTACAAAAGTATCTTTCCAGAAAAAGAGGGCTAAGAAACCAAGGGGTTGAGGAAGGGAAGTGGGAGAGTAGGGAAATATGTGGAATGCCAGTGGTAGCAGCAAACAGTGCAGTGAATGCCAAGTGAACTGTAATGTTCTCAAGTCTTCCTATACTAGTCACATCATCTTTTCTGTATTAAATACAACACTGCAATTAAAACAGACTGAGGTTTGCTTCTTTAACACATTAAAGTAACCAAGAAACACAGACAATCTCACCTGTGGTAGATAGGATTTGAATAAAGGCTCAGAGGCATACTTTTATTCATCATGATCTTGGTTAAGAAGAGATGAGATGTTTCAAGACAGTGCACCTTGTTCCACTGATACAGCCTTTGCTGAGAAAGTATCCTAAGAGTCCCTCAAGTTTATGTTCAGTTCTAGGGCCTTTTAGGTACAAGTGTTATACTGTATGTGGAATGAGAAGGAACAAAATTTTTACCCAAAACTTTAGTGATCAGTTTGAGACAAAAAACATGATAAACCTGAAAACCACTGTTGGGAAATTTCATCTTGATGCATTATTTTTTTTTCATTTGCTTCATCATTACTGTCCTGATTGGGTTTTCCACAGTGTAGTCATGCAATTCATACAGGAATCATCCCTCATGTTGAGCAGAGAAGACCAAGGTAGCTGAAACACAACACCTATGTGGCAACATCTCCAAATCTGATCTTGCAGAATTTTTTTTTTACAGTGTTTTTCTGTGTAAAACAGATGCTTTTCCTTCATGTGCTCCAGATTGCCTTCCTTTTTTTCCCCTTCAATAATTTCAACTGAACATTTTCAGCTAACATCCACATTGTGCAAAATCATTATGCTTATTCTTTTTGGCAAATACAGCTGGACATAAGGTAAATTTTCCCATTCCCTTTTGTCCCTGAAAATTCATGTGTCATTTCCTTTAATTTGAGTTTATTTTTTTAAATTATTATTATTCCTACTTATGAGATTGCTTCAATGGGCAATCTCAGAACAGGTTATAAAGCCGAATTGGTTATACAAGTAATCTTAAATCTTTTCTAGTTAAGATATTATTACTAAAAATTCTTCTAATTAATATCTATAAAAATTAATCCCACTAATAGAAAGTAGAATTGGTAAAATAAAGCCAAATACAATTATCCAGAAATACCTATCAAAAATCAAGAATATAACTTATCACTTTATTCTTCTGTTGCTCAATAAAACTCTGTGTTCAGCAGTAGCCCTGTAAGCATAAGCACACCATTGCTGCCAACTGATTTGTAGTTTGAGGTTTTTGAGTTTATGCTACAGACTGGAAAGTCTTATATTTTCCTTCTGATATTGGTCAAGTTGGATTGATTGTATTTTTACTAGGGGGGAATACTGTTTTCAGCTTACTTTTACTGAATAACAAGAAAAAAGAGATTCACCTGAAAAAACCCAAACCAAACCAAGACAGAAAGGTATTCAAGGTATTTGCAAGTGTCCATCTTAGTGAAGACACAATTAATTACTATCATGTCTCGACTATAGGACTGAACAAGGTTGTACTGGGCATACATGCAACATTACATGTTTTCACTAGAGCACACATTGCTTTTTGTATATCTACTATTATCCACTGCACAGACAGCAGCGCAAAGAAGAACTTACTAAAAATGTATATGTGCATGTAAATTATATTTTTATACAATATCTAAATATTTATATTTTAAAACATTGCCACAAGACTCAGAGGAATTTGATTCTCTTTTTGGCACTCCTACAAATGTCCTGTTCAGCAAGGTTATAATAATGTCAGTATTTGAGGATGTCAGAGCAACAGGTTGCATACTAAACTCAACCACAGTATTTCCTGACTTCTGCGATCTGTAAATGGTATTAATGCTTCACATTCTTATGTGATTTGGGGAAAGGTGGGAAACAAAAGGGGATATTGGGAGACAGAATTTTGGCAATAGGGTGCAAACTCAAATTCAAGAAGGTAAAAATGAGAAGCCCTGCGTCCCACTGCAAATCCAAATGGGGATGAAGCACATGCATCGTAGTCATGCTGTTCCTTTCCAATTTATTAAACAAATCCAAGTCTCACCTCTAGCTGCATACTTTGTCTACTTGGGAGTATAAATTATTGTCACAGCTTATGTTGGCTTAATATGTCGTGATGAAAGCAATTCTTTTAAAGAAGCCTAGGTAATATTGCTCTTGTTCATGACATTCTCCAATCACTTTCCCTGGATGATAATATTATAATAGCGCAGATGTCATTCTGAATTCTTCATTACTTCCCTTGAGATAGCTGTCAATGCAAACAGCCAAAATCATGCAGCAGAAACTGCATTGCTGTTCTCCAAGAGATCCCAAGTTTCCAGCACGTGGTTCTCATTAGGAAAGTCTGAGAAGGAGTTCACATAATAGCTCCAAATGAAAAACCATTTACTTGAAACCAAAATATACAGTGAGAGGCTGAGGAATACTGTTTTTATAATTTTAAGCCAAAAGGAATAGAAAAACATGCATTCGTTTGCCAGCCTTAGCACCTGTAAAAGGGCCTCAGAAAGGTCTCCTATGTAACTTCAATCAGCTGAAGAAGCACAACTAAAAATCTGAGAATTTGCATTAGTGGGTAGTGAACCTGTATCCTGACTGAAAGTGAAATATTTGTAAAGGTTAATGAATTTTAAAGCATTGTTTAACTTCAATATTTTATTTCAGTATTTCATGGGCTACTGCCACATACAATAAGATTAAAATTATAGTAGTTTAATTGCCTTACCTACAGCCATGAAATCTCTTACAACGTACCCTGGTGTCTAAACATGACAATAAAATTGCAATCAGTTTTACCATTCAAATATGATTGATTGTTTCTTTTTGTTTTTACTGTTTCTAAATAAAGCACCAGGGATAATTCTGAAATCTCTGCAGTATTACAGTTTAGCATAAACGTAAATTCTTTTAAATGTAACTCTGCTACAGAAATTCATACAGAAGTTTTACATGCCTTATCCTTCCCTAGAATAACAAATATATATGGTTTAAGTTAAAATTATTTCATTGACCAGCTTCAACATCTGAAATACTCAGGTCCCAGACCTAACTTTCCTTTGGTGTTCTCCTAATTTATTGAACTAGGAAAACAGAAATTGCCTGACAAAGTAAGAACACTGAGAAGTTTGTATAATAGGCACGTTACCCTTAATAGGAAAAAAATCAGTGTCTATGAAATCTTTTAAGGAGGTCTGGCTTAATAAAAGCAAGTGTAAATCAGGGATTTACATTATGGAAATCAGGTCTAGGACATAGTGTGGTCTTAAGCTTACAAAATGTGTGAAAGAGATGGTCTTGCTAGACATTACACTATGGTCTTCTAATAGAAAAGTGAGAATCAAGAGAATATTTGTGAAACAAAAGGAAGATTTTATAATAAATGGTAAACAATTCAGTGTCTTATGAAGAAAAAGGACTGTCCTCGGGTAAGTGGAAGTGAGCCATACTATTTTTTAAAAGAGATACATTTTCTGCCTAAAACATTTAAAAATTCAAAAGAGTCTAACTTTTGTAATATAAGTTTGTAGTTTCAAGTACATTTCTACATTGAAGGTCAGTTTTAATATAATATTTTACTTACATAAAATTAAAACATAAGAAGACCTTGATTAACGAACTTCAGAAAATTTTTTCTTTACAGAGTGAACTTCCTCTTCAGTTGGGCCAAATAAAGATGAGAATTCTTAAATTTTTTTTTTTCCTATCAAATCAAATTGCTTCCAGTACCTCTTGTCTTCTTCCATGTTTTTATCCCAGTTTGAGTAATTTTCAATTCTTTAATCATTCTGAAAAAGGAATAGTTTCATCTTGCATAGAGTTCACCGTTTGAAGTGATCATGTTTTTACTTTTCTTAGCAATATTGTTGATTACTCAGTCAGTTCATTCCTTTGGGAATGAATACAGATTATTCCTAGGGCCACAGATTAATATGAGAAGTTGAGAAAACTATAATTCTCTGTAATAGTGGGCAGGAAACATATTTTTCTTTTGTGGAGTTCACAAAAGCACAGATGAAAAATAATTCCCAAAAGATTTCCTGAACATGCTGAGAAAGGTGAGGATTCAACATCCCACACAGCTGTGATTGTCTAGCTTGGAGCCATCAGACTTGTAGATGAAGCTAGGCACAAATGAGGGAAGCAAGGCAGAAGATGCAAATTAGAGCAGATCTGCAGGTACTCTGCCTTCTCTACAATTGAATTAACTAAAATACAGAAATCTGGGCAGAAGGGGGAAGAAGTACGTAATTAATGACAGTAATGATAAAAACCCCAAAGTTCCACAGAGGTTCCACTGGGAGGTAGAATAGGATGAGGTGGAAGTGGCAGTAGGGATTTCTGCCAGATGTGGTAAACAGAGAAAGGACAATGCTGGCTTGTAGCAGGATGTCTGTCTGTTTTCCTCTTACCAGGAGGAGAAATCCTTCTGCTAGTCCAAAAAATTGTCTAGATTTTTTTTTGAGATTTTCAGATGAGAGACAAAATACCAAAGTAGGTCTTAAGGACCCCAAAAGTAAAACATTTTTTCTAATTAATTTCTTGTCCAGTAACAGGTATATTTCCACCATCTTTTGCAGTGAAAATAATTCACTTCCCAGTCATACAAGCTTTTTACATCACCTCTATCCCCAAAAAACTTCAGATTAGAAAATAATGCTCTATTTTATGATTTATCACATTTCAAGTGAAGAAAAACAACAATGATCTGACCAGAATAAGAGAAGCCAGTTTGTCTGACTCTTCCTAGTATGTAAAGGGCCATACCCTCACAAGCTACCAGTTCTGCTGTGCCATTGCCTTGAAGAAACTGGGAAAGCAGCCAGTCTTTTCCCACTCTCACACTCCTGCTGCCCATGGTGTGGAGTTAGGCAGCTTCAAAGAGAAAAGGTTCAGACAGAGGGATCATAAATCTATCTGAAATTGTTCTCATGGTGGTAGATTGTTAACCTTCTGGCATGCCACCGGGTTTGGCCTTGTTTAACAGCTTGGCATTCTACAAAAAATAAATCAGGATTTAATTTAGACACCAACTTTATGCCTTTGAGTTCCAGTATTTCCATCTAAGGTGTTTAGAATGTACCCATTATTTCTACAGATCACATAATCAGATACCGCTAATAACAATACTCTCTAACTGGCTTTTCTTTTGGCTATAGCATATTTCTATAACCCTAGTGATTATAATAAAATGTAATATGTGTTGATTTTTACACAAGAGAATACTACAATGGAATTTTATTCCAGCTTAGGTATGAAATTACTTATTTTGACTCATGTTTATGGAGCTGAAGTTCAGAGTCATCCAAACTAAACTAAACCTGTCTTAACTTCAGCAGAGCTGTGTTTTCTGGCTTTTTTCCTTTGAGAATAAACATGGAGCTATATTCCCCTCATATTCAAAGTCTGGATTCAGCTCTCTGTGGATCAGTTTTCTGTGGTGTTTGCATCAAACTGGAGTCTGCAGCATCACCTACATGTGAGAAAGAAGTTAAAGTGGAAAAGAGAGTCATGGTGTCAAAATTATTTCTCTTCTGTATAGAATGTAGCTGTTCTTTTCACTGAATTCTGCTGAGGTGCTGCAGGGCTTAATTAGTTTTAAATGTGTTCGGATTTTTTGATGATATTGCAGAAAGTCATGTTTTAAATGTGGTTTGAAAGTGCATATAAATACATACTCTTCGCTTATGTGATCTCAACTACCTTAAGACTGGGCAAAATTTGTGAGTGGTGTATTTCTACCCCTTTGTAGACTACAGTTAATTTGTGTTAAGTCAGTGTAATGCAGAATGAACATCTTTTTCACACTGAGTGATGCTGAGCCTTACCATCAAATTTTGTTTGAGGTCTGGCCAGACATATTTTACACAGACAAACAGATCTTGCTATCAATTACAACTGATTCTCTCTTTCCTCTGGGTCAAGCTCATTGCCCATCTACTCTTAAACTGGACAGATTTGTGGGATAAATTATTCTTAGCATTCAGTGACGTAATAAAGCTTGGAAAAGAGGAAAAGGAAAGACAAGGGCATGATTTGTTTGTAGCAGGGAAATCATCATTAGGCACTCAAGCACTAAAGTAACATTATTTCAAAGTGTTATAAAATACTCAGTTTTGGAGCTCAAATTGGTACGTCATTGTCCAGTTTACAAACCTCATGCCATGAATCAACTTGACATTGTTGCTGCTGTCTAGCTTCCTTCTCTATACAAAGTTTGTTCTCAGACAGTCCTTGTTGATAGGACAAATAGAAAGTGCAGATGTTGTCATATAAGAGAAATGATTAATTACTGTGGAGAGACTTCTCTCTCAGTTGGAATAGGTGTGTTGCTAGAATTGATAACAGGCATAGGATCTGTTCTTAGCAGTGATGGTGGGTTGAGATTTCTTCTTCTCAAATTGAATTAGATGCAGAAGAGTGATTAGTCACTTTAATTAACACTAAAGCAAACAGCCCAGTAGGATGTAAATCATGGAAAGGCTTGGCTGAATAGCTAATTTCTTCTGTCTTCCATTGAGTAGGAGACAAAGAATCATTTCAACTGAAAAAAAATTTCATTTCAATAGCTCAGTACTTTCAAACAAAATTATAGTTGAATATTTTTTAGAGCTTAGCAGAGCGGGTTCCCTTCATCCTGGTTTGACACAAATCTTGTCAGCTACTAGGAAAAGTAGCTGTGGTGGTGATGTTCTGAAAATGCTGCTACAGTCTAAATGAGCATTTATTTTTCAGGTCTGCTGAAGGATAGGAAAACACTCGTTTCCACTAGCCTAGGAAACTGTGGCAAGAGATTTTTGTCTGAAAATATTTTTAGATTCACATACCAAAAATAAGCATGAAAGATGCTTGTGAAGTGCTGTAGCTGAAGTACAAAAATGGCACATCCAGCAAACTCCCCAATGAGATAATTTCATATTGCTCACAGGCAGTAATAGAAGCTAGATCATATTCCCATTGAAGCCAGTGATTTTTTTTTTCTCTATTGAGAAAAGCAATTAGCACAAGATTAGAGCACAGTGCACAAGCTGAAACTCAGTTCTTTACAGGGACAGGTGGCAGGGAAACATTTAAGTCCTTGTTATACCTGTAGGCATTCTCACAAGACTGAAATTGTTCTTTACCTCCTATCAGACCCAGAATTCTTAAGTCTCAGACAGAGTATCATTCTGACTCTCCTGGATCAAACACAGCAAAACTTCATAGATGTGAGCAAAAGATTCAGCTCCATGAAAGTTAGCATCTTATGCTCCTTGTATCGATTTCTTTGTGGTACAACAATAACAACATAAACCTGCAAGAGATAGCTATCTCCTGTCCAGGTTCACCCCATTACATGACCTTACTGCTACAATTGTATGGGGATGGGGTTGGGATATTCCATCAAACAGCTGGAGATAAGGGTGACCTTTCAGGACACACACCCATCCTTGGAGTTTTAACATCAAAGGAACAAATATTAGTGACAGTTTGTCAGTTTTTAAGGGGAAAAAAAATACCAAAAAAAATTAAGGTTCCAAAATAATTGTGAAATAAGGTTGCATCTGCATTGAAAAAAATGCAGGAAGGAATGTTTTATTACCCTAGATCAGTCCTCCTATGTCAGGTGATGGGGAAGGAAAAGAGAAGTGCAGAAAAGAAACTTATTTTTCTTTTTTAATTGAAAGATAAGATACTGTATGTCAACATTGTTTAGGAAAAAGACAGAGACACTTGCACTGTATGTGAATACTACTAGCCAAAGACTAATAACAAGGTCTTACTTAGAACAACACATTTCTTAAAGAACAACACATTTCATAAAGAACATTTTTCTTAAAGAGCTGCTAAGTAATCACTACAAACATGTCTGTAACTCTGATATTTTAAAATAATATGAAGCTATGAATCTTGAAAACAGATTGAATTCTGAAGAATTATTGCTTTATCATCCCTTTACAGCACTAAGTGTATGCTGATTTGTAGTGCACAAGTCAGCTCTTATTTAATAGCCCTGTTTGGGAATTAATGTTAAAATGAAACAATAATCTAAACCACAGAAGACTTTCTGGTTTCATTTTACACCATAAAAATCCTTTGGGAGCTAGTGGTAGTGCATTTTATATGCACTGGGACAGCAGCAGGGAGACAGATGTCTCATCTGGAGGAAGGCTTTGAAAGATGCAATTATCAGCACTCCATAGCTAGATGAGCTTTGATAGTTTGCTATAAAAACAATCTGTGAATGCAATTTATGCTTTGAAGAAAGAATTCATATTTGTGGTGCTAGGCATCACAAGTAGAGATCTGATTTTTTTTAGGGTATTTAATCATGACTTTTGTAGAAATGGTTAGAAAACCTGAGCATCACAGCAATATCCTTAGTTGTTTTAAATTATCTAGTCTTGAATACTTCTGTTCCTTCCTATGTATTTTTATCTAAATTATCTACAAAAGCATGATGCATTATATGTATTCCTAGTATACTTGCAACTCTTCAGACAATTTCAGGACAAAGGAGTGAGCTTCTTTAACATTCGGTTTCCTCAAGTCTCGCTAAGGCTGTAACTCATCAGAGAAAATTCAATCACACATCAGGCTGTTAGATACCTGGACCTCTCTTCTGCTCATAGAAGTACTGACTTTTTTATGTCTACTTCCAATACTGACCTGATTCTATGTGAGTTTACATAATTAGCTGCATGAAACTTGATTAAATTTCTCTATCAAATGGCAGGACAAATTTGCATTCCTGGGAATTGCATAAACAAGAAAATGTAAGATGTGGGCCACCCATGGATGAGTCCAGATGNAGACGTTTTAAATTATCTAGTCTTGAAAAGTTACAAACTAGAAAATTAACCCTATTTTACCCAAACCAGGACAGCATGATGCATTATATGTATTCCTAGTATACTTGCAACTCTTCAGACAATTTCAGGACAAAGGAGTGAGCTTCTTTAACATTTGGTTTCCACAAGTCTCGCTAAGGCCGTAACTCATCAGAGAAAATTCAATCACACATCAGGCTGTTAGATACCTGGACCTCTCTTCTGCTCATAGAAGTACTGACTTTTTTATGTCTACTTCCAATACTGACCTGATTCTATGTGAGTTTACATAATTAGCTGCATGAAACTTGATTAAATTTCTCTATCAAATGGCAGGACAAATTTGCATTCCTGGGAATTGCATAAACAAGAAAATGTAAGATGTGGGCCACCCATGGATGAGTCCAGATGTAGGATCTCAACTGTTTAAATCTGCAAGCTCATCCTGCAGTATCCTAGCAAGCCCTTCAGTGAATTTCTGTTTGGTTTCCTGAGTTGCAGTAATGGGTGATTTTCAGCAGGGTCCAGGGCAACTTTGACTGCTTACTGCTATGGAGCAGGGGAACAATAAAAGTTTCTTTGGCCAGCTCCATCTCTGTAAGTCAGAGGATTCTAGGGCAGTCTCTTGAAGCTTTTAGCACAATGCAGATACATCCCATTGCACAACAGCACATAAAATGAGAGGCAAATCTAGGATTCACAGTATCAGTCTAAAAAAGAATGTCTACTATTTGCTTCTCACACTTCTGGCTTTCAGCTAACCAGTATAGAGTGCCATTGGGCTTTAGTAGCAATCAAAGCAATCAAAGCAATTTTGGTTGCACAATAATGTGCAAACATTTAATCTTAATTCACTTTAAAGAGACTATGAAACAAGCCCAAATTTTAAAGTAGCACGTCTGACACTCAATATCAGAGCTAATATTTCCATCCAGAAAACAAGCATTAATAAATTTTGTCAAATCCAAGGCCTACAATTTAAACTCACCTCTAATTAAAAGTTGCATCGAGGGTTTAATTTCAAATGAGTGGCATTAAGGGTACTTTTTCCTTCTTCCTCAGTATTAAATATCTATATTGAAATTCACAAGTTGTGGAAGACCAGAACCACATAATCCACAGTCTGACTTCCTGCCATTGGAATCCATGTAGACCCTTACGCAGACATGACTGCTGCAGGCTCAGCATTCTGGCTAAGTGAATATCTTCAGGGATACAAAAGCTTTGATTTAAGAAGTGAAATTGTGTCCCCTCAGAAGCATATGGAAAGTCTTCCCCACATCCTGCCTATGTAATTAGCATCTAGCTAGACATTTGGCTATGACAAACTCAACAAATTTGAAGAAATACAGGGGAACCTAGTGATATTAGCTTTGCACATCTCTGTATTTGGGATGTGCAGTGACGTTATTTGATGAAGTGGTTGGTCTCTAGAGCTATGGGTAACTGTTCATCTCATTGCATGTGACCAGAGATAGATTCAAAATGATACACAAGCACACTCTAATCCGGCTGCTACAGGTACCAAAATACAAACTAGCAAATTTAACAGGCTACAGCATCAGTTAATTTGCACACTGGGAGAAATCATATTTCCCAATAGATTACATGGCAGAACTGATTCATTTCCAAGGTGCAAGAATAAGCATCAGCAGAAGCGAAGGAATTGCTGTGCACTCATGAATAGTGTTATCCATACTGCCAGTATTCTCTGTCTGCAGTGGCAGTCTAAAACAGTGAACTGACCCATGGTCAGTTTCTGAGTAATCCATGAAATACAGTTAAGGAAGATATACAGTCAGCAACGTATATTGACTCAACCAAAGAAAGCATCTCCTTTGAAAAAAATCAGATTTACAGACTGGAAAAGGTTAGAAATTACTATTTTATCTGTTGTCCTGCTCCCTGCATTTAAAAATAATGAGACATTTAACTCCTGAAAGGGAAGACAAGCTGAGACATATAGAAGAAAAACTGTTGTAGATCTAACAAAGAAACTTTAAAAATAACTACATAAAAAGATTACTAAGAAATAGCATTTGCCTTCAAAATGTTACAATGAAATTAAATTCACTCATTATTTTCTCTGATGAATGGAACTCCCTGAATATTTGAGTTACCAATCTGACAAAGCAGGTGGGATTGTCATAAAAGTGTAACATGCTTTCACTCCTTCTGGACATTAGTTTCTAATTTAGGGTTCCAATACCCTGTGTAGTGTTGCAAGTGTTGGACTTAATTCATGTCACAATCTTAGTGGCTCTATTGACATAATTGGTGGGAATTTCTATGTGTCTGGAAGTGTAGATTATAGCCATAAAGTAGGAGGGCAATAGACGAGTACTGAATGTGTCAGTTCATTGCCCAGAGCAAAATTATTAGCAGGTGTAACTTGTAAACCTTGGAAAAAATTGAATTTTTAGTGCAATACCTTTGCTTTACTTTCTTCCATGTGCTGCTTATGTTTGTAATCCTGTCTGAAATAATGTATTGTGTTTTGCCCAAAATCTCAGGTTTTACCTCCATTCTTGACCTGGAAAGTTACCTTGTTGCTATACATATTGTATTTTAGTGGATCCCAGATGACGAGAGGAAGACATAACCAAACAGCACTCTCCCATGTGAGTTATGTGCTTCTCAGGCACATGAGCAAAACTTCCTGAGACATAAATTAATGATTTCTCATTTTCTGGAAATTTTTTTCTCTGTCTTCTGGTGGCCAACAATTTTTTTCCAAATTTAATCAGAAACTGTGCATAGTTTATTTAAGGCAAGCTTGCTACTCACCACAGACTTTAACATGACTCTACAGAGCCAAAAGGCTTTATGGTAAACCATCAGTCTCTCTGCTTTCACTAAGAAAATGAATATGAAACTATTTTTGGAGTGACCAACTGAATTAAAGCTGAAAATCATTATAGATCAAATAATTTTTTTTTCTTTAGAATCAGTGCCCAAGGCTTTCTAGAACATATGAAATCCTGTCTGTGATGCAAACTCCAGATTTACCATGGTCCTGGAAACAGATGTGTGAATAGCCTGTGCTGCCAACCTTCTGCTAATGGAAACAGGTTGTTAGAAGACTTCTACAAAAATGGCAAAAATCAGCCAAGATAGAAGCACTGCATACAACTTTGCTCTATTCAGCAGAACAGATTTTATCCACTATGGGAAACAATGAATAAAAGTAATTTGCTGATTGAATAGTAAATACTAGATGATGCACCCGCTCTTAACTCACCTTTTTTAAGATACCTCACTCTAAAACTTAAAATTTACTGACTTCTCACAATACGCAGATAAACATTCTGATGATGGCCTAAACTATTACATCAGCACAGATGTCTGGATTACACATTAGATCCTAGCTTCACCCATGAGAAAAAACAAAATTAGACTTAAAAAAATATATCTGGTCCATAAAACTAGCATTGCCTTGTTCTTGAAACCCCTATCTTGGATTCACATGTTCATCATTACTCAGAAAAGCAGCCAATATTCACAGATGCATTCCTTCATATCTGGGACAAACTATGCCCTTGTCTGAGGTCTCAGTGTGAATTAAATTTAACTAATGGTTGCCCTAACTTCATGCTGGCAAATCACCATTTCTCCTCCCTGCTCATGGAAGCCAGTTCTCTGCAATACAGAGTAGGGCTTGTCCAGAGTCTCATCAGTGTATGAGTTCACAAAGCCATGGTCTGAAGTGATGATGCTGGAGCTCTGCTGTGAAATGGACCCAAACACTACATTTAAACCTGGCACCTAAGAGGATGTGCATTTATCCCATCCAACAGCACCACCCTCCTATCAGGCTTTGAAGACAAAGAGTGTAAGGAGTACCACTGCATAGCAGGCTGAGGGGGAAAGAAAAATAACACTTTGAAAACAAGGTAGCTTATAGCCTACATGTATTGCACTGTCAGCCCCTGGTTCTGTGGAGCTGGGCGTATATTTATATCAGATCACCTCAGCTTGCTACATGTGAGAACATTTGTATTTTGCCTGTCACAGTAGGATGTGATAAAGTGGTGCTTCCATTCCCCTCTCAAATCTGCCTTACTCTTTAAATGTACACCATGGTCGTTAGAGTCACAGGCTCTGATTCTGAACTCTGGCTTAATATTCCCAGAGAAACAGAAGACAGCTGGTCTGCACAGCATTTTAGAGAAAAGTAGGGATCTTTACGTGGGAACAGAATTCTATATGCATGCTAGGTTGTCTGAATAAACATAGGTCTCAATACTAACCACATCAGTGAGTGTTTATCGGAGGCAATTCATGAAAGGTATTAGACAGAGGGCATTATCTTTATATGCAGAAACATCTGTATGCATTTTCATGTAACATGCTTCACTATCTATTAAATGTTGTTCTTAAAAAACTGAGTTAAAAGTTCACCAGAAGGCAAGCTTAAGAACAGCACAAGAAGGCATTTTACAAGTTTCCACATGTAGTTTTGCCTTTGCACTTCCACCTGGATCATTTGTATTCCACTACTTTCTATCTTCGCAAGAAAGGCTGTTAGCCACATACAGTTCTTTCATAGTTTTGTCATAGACCACAACCATATGGGACTTAGGGTGTAAATTAGCCAACTCACTTATATTTATGGAGATAATCAAGCAAAAAGAAACTCTTTTCTGAAATCCTGTAGCATGTTAGAACAATTAGGTACAAGCTGAATTTTGCTCATGGAAATGTTTGCAAAAGGTAATAAATATTAATAAACTAAACCATGGCAGAAATTAATTTTACCTTTTTTTAAATAGATGGATTTTTTTTTAGTTTTTATTGTTTCTGGTTTTAAAAGTAGCAATAACCAGAACTGTGATGGAAGCTAAATACAATCTAAATGCATGAAGAACAAAACATGAAAACAGCATCAGCAAAGCACTGCCGCCAATACAATGCTACTGCATGGGATATCCTTTTAGGTGTTTCTCAGCTATTTTCATTGTACAGAAGATGATTGTCAGCACAAATCAACAGAGAGAGGAACTGATATGAGTGTGGTGGTTCATGGTGTGATCGTGTTCCAAGTCCAGAGGGAAAAAGATCCATGATATATTAAGTTAAAAGATACGCCAACAGTTGCAATCAAACAAAACTGCTGAAGTACCTATTTTTGGTTTCTCCCCTGTGACAAAGCCTTTATACTGATACTATGAAACCAAGAAACACATGTAAAGGAATATTGATCTGAAATTTACCTTTCATTTTCATGGCTCAGGTGGTAAAAATCAGTTTCTTAAGCAAAATCCATCAAAACTGATGTTGAATATAAAATAAAGAAACTGAGGTGGGGAGGGCAGTATAAATGATGAATTGCTGTCTATGCTCCCTTATTAATTCACATGCTTCCCCTCTAATTTAAAGCAATGTTCAATGCTTCTGACTACATAATGATGCCATTTAGACCATCACTTCAGAGAGTTCTAGCTCATACTGATGGCTTGCTCCTTGATTCTCACTGTAAAGAGGACACTGCACAATGAAAAGCTGCATGTCAGATTTCTGGAGATAATGAACACTTTTTCTATTTTGAAAAGGTAAAACAGAGAAGAGTTTCTAGAGTTTAAAAAGTTTTAAGAGGATCTAGATTTTAAGTTCAGCTTTCACACACTTCCAACCCCTCTGTGTGCACTGCAAGCTACCAGGACATCTGTGCCTGTTGTCATTTGCTTGCATTTTGTGGCTGTAATGCCTGGCTTCCTCTAAAAGCCTTCCAGGCAGAAACTGTCCTGAGAACCACAAAGTGGACTGTCAGTGTCTACACTGCTTACTGTCAGAAACAGTTCTGGACAGTTAAATGTGTCTGGACTTTAAGCGATGCAGCATATCAGTTGTAAGAAAGGTTGGCTGGGCATGTTCAGAGCTGGCCATTTCTTCTTCAGCTGGTCCTTCTCCCCCATTCTCCTCCAAGCTGTTTGGGCATGTAGTGGCCCTCTTCCTCTCTCTCAGTTGCCCTTTCTCAGCCAACTCTCCTGACAGCCACTTCAGTCTATGTCAGTTTGCTAGTTGCAGAAGGACAGCATGTGATGAACTTCTATTACCTTCTCTATTGCACCACTGAGAATCTGAAGTGTGAGGTATTTCTTGTCTCTGTTTTCCAAGTAATTCTCTGGATAACTACTGAAGACTAATGAAGTCAAACAAAGGTATTTTGCGCACCCTGCTTTCTTTTTTCATTTCACTAACAAATATAAGCCTTTAGAGTGAAGATTATGAAAAATACATAGATAATTACTTTTAAGCCATCATAATACTGAACATAAAGGCAACCACAAAAAAAAAAAAAAAAGAAAAGAAACCAAAGAAAATGAGAAGCCAGCACTCTTGCCATCAATGTGTTGATTATAGAAAATGTTGACCCACGGGGCATCAGGCAAGTCTATAGAGGATCTATTGGTACAACAAATGGAATAAAAAACTAAAAAAAATTAAATAATCTAATTACACTTTGCTTGCATCTTTACTGAATAAGAAATACAACAGGAAATTTATCTTTGTTGTGGTTCAGATTTCCTCATCCTGCTCAAATCTGCTCTTAATTTAGAAATATGCTGGTTTCTGCTTTCACATTTTCATTTAATGTTGCTTAGACTTCCTGGATCTAAAAGAAGCCTTGGGATTGGCCATGAAAACAAATGTCTCTTGGAACAAAATGCTCAAGTCACCAGGATACAAAGGACCAAATTCAGACCTTATGCATGGACAGGGAATCAGTCCAAAGGCAGGCTGGACTTCTTTTGTAGGTCAGAAAGTGATGCTGTGTGACACTGATGCTCTGCTCAGGAGGAATGTATTTGAGATGTCTTTTTCACCTGTGTTCCCTTTGATTTTTTTCTCTTCTGGCTCTCTCAGACTGTTTCTCCTCATGGAAGTTTTATGTGCAGTTCTGTATCTGTCTTTACCATTTATATCCTTGCTCTGTTTCCATTCTCCCTTTTCTATAATTTCTCTCTTTTACCCACTCCCTCCCTTGTACCTGCTATCTCTCCTTTCTTACTTGTTCTGCATCTTCGTCTGCTTCTTCTTTGCTGCCATGTGTGGAGCTCCTCAGTTCTCCTGTGGTCTCTTCAGGATCCTATTATTCCTCTCCTCTCTCTGTTCCCCTGCTTTGTTTTTTCTTCTCATCCTCTTTTCTTCCTTTTTTTTTTTTTTTTAATTGTGTATTCTTTTTTTTCCTTCCACTTCAGCAACAAATCTTTCAAATGCTTTGTCTTACAAAATATTTCTTGAAACCTATGTAAAGCAGCAACAATCAAGTCCAGTCTCCTGGGGTGATAGAAAAGGACAGGCTAGAGAACAAGCTTCTTCATTCAATGCTGGGGGTTCAACATAAAAATATGTTACAGACAGAGAAGTGCATCTTCTATCTGCAGAGTATTAAAGAACTAACATGTGCATACACTGCTCCATCATATAATGCTGAGCAGGAAAAGGAATCATTAGGTGGAATTTATCATGCATCTCTTGAAGGATCACAGTATTTCTTAAATAATTCTTAGCTGAGACTCACATTAACTATCACTCAGTTAAAGCACGGTGTTCCACTGCACTGAGCATGGATTTGACCCATTAAGAAGCAGGAAGTTAGGGTTTGTCACTGATGATACAGGGCAGGAGTTTTCAGAGGATCACAGTCCACCAGGGTAAAATATCTGAGCTATGGAGTAATATTCTGTAACTTATGGCATTTGATGTCATGGTTTTCCTCGAACATTTTATTCTGGATCTTGGTCCCACTGATATCCCAGCCTGGAGTCTCTTAAGACCTAAGCGAAGCTGTGGGTGTGGGAAGACTACCTGGGGAGCTACACATCAACAGAGCTACAGTTCCTCCGCAGGGAGTAGTCAGTGTGGGGTTTGGCACACATCATGATGCCTGTGAATGAAATGACTGATTAAAAATACATATGTTGGGACATTATTTTTGGCCAGAGGGTGCTGGCATTCAGTCCTATGTCAGGCTTGTTTTGCAAGCAGGAAAAGTGCCCTGAATATTTCTGCAGGGCACAAATTCACTCTGCTTCAACAGTACTGCAGATACAAGCTACTATTAATACCCTTACCCATATTGCATTTTTCTTCATGTTTTGTGTGAATACAGTGCTACACTTGTTAGTTCATCAAGCTTCAGCCCTGCTGAAGTAAAATGTGTCATTTCTTTGCCTCTTGCAGGGACTGCTGAACTAAAATGTGTCATTTCTTTGCCTCTTGCAGGGATAGTAAGGTACTCAAAGACTCAGAATGAGACTCAGAATGAAGAATAAATACTCAGAAGCTTGATTTCTTTAAAACAAAAATTAATTCTTTTAAAAAGCTGAACAAGAGAGAATGCTGCTACCTTTCACAATATCTGGTTTTGCAATAAATTTGGTGTCAAAACACCCCTTTTTATTGTTGACACTTCATGCTTTTTAGATAAAGGAAAAGTTTTGACATAGAAGTAACCACAAAACCAGAAAAAAGACTTTTAAAAGTGAAATTTCATGGAAACCCTCAATTGCATGAGACTGATCAGTCATGGTTTAGTGAAAACAATATTTCTCAATGGAAACTTCATGGAAAGAGCATATTTTTGTTTCTTTTTTTATTTTCTCACAGACTACTTGGAAGAGATTACATATATCCATCCTCATGGGAGTTCTCCTGGTACTGAGTGGGCTGTATACATCTCTATAAACTTTTATTTGTTATGTAATAAAAAATTGCAGCTTTCCAGCTAAAGTCTCNCTTGCATACCACTCCCTGGTCTTATCAGTCTGGGAGTGAACAGTGTCTGAAAAATGTGCAGTTAATTTCAAAGTTTAGTCAGACAGAAGATGCCTAGCTGAAAAGTAAAGTTACAAACTAGAAAATTTACCCTATTTTACCCAAACCAGGACAGTCTCATAGACTTGGATGATCTTTTACAAGTGATTTTCTTCAGAAAGTTCCGATTTAGCAAAGAATAGATTCTGTGCATTTGTAAAAAAGCATTTTGTCTTTTATAAGAAGCAAGCAACCCTTTGCATTGAATTTGTGTCAAGAATAAAAAGTGTCTTTAGGGAAAAGATGCTTCAGAAGACTGGATTTTGATGGAAAAGATTATTCTTCTGCACAGAATGGGCCCTCATTTCACTTTCTTCCCTTCCAACAGACTTTATATTTCAGCAGTGACAAATGTCAGACAAGAAAGTGTATGAAAAAATAGGGAAGGTGAATGGAATAATGGCAAAACATAGTATGCATTTTTATTGCTAACTTAGATAAAAACCAGACTTCTTTCCCTGTCACCCCTCTCATTGGATGTCCTAGACAAATGCACTTTTCTGAGCGCTTTCCACACTCAGAAAAAAACAAAATACATTATTTATGCTTTTTAAACAAAGGGCATATTTTCACTAATAAAACTTGAACTAAAACAATTAGAAGGACAAAAAGTACAGTTTGTATCAGTAATTTACTATAAGCATTCTAATGCTCCAGACATCAATAAACTTAGTTAGCTGCTATTTAAAGTCAAAGCAATTATTCCAAAATTACATCAATTTGCCATCCTAAAGAAAGTACTAGAATAAAGCTTTCACTTTCTGTCTTAAAGGCTCTTTCATGCTATTTTGCAAAATGTAGTTTAAGATGCTGTAAATATTTGAAATGAACAGCTAAACTATCCTTGTCAGGGAAGATTTCTTAATCTCTAGTAATCTAATTCTTTATTACTACTGTAAAAGGACAGCATTAGTGAAGCCTATCAAAACTTGGACACAATTCGTTAATGATGCAATCTATATTTTGGTTTCTCCTTCCAGCTTTCTAGGAATGCCTGATTTCTACATTGGCTTATGGCACTTATGGTGGAGCAAAAGCCAGGTCCAAATGTGAAATTATAGTTTGTTTATATGCAGTGATTACTTAACTAAGTCTTCTGCCTTACATTTATGTGAACTGATGCTTTTTTACTCTCTCATTTTTTGAAATGACATTAACAAGTGAAGTTCTCATTCTGAGCAATCATTTCAGTACCTGTTCTGTAAAGTATCTGAAAGCTTGGTATTTTGTTAGACTGAGCAAAGACTGGAAATGTTCCATGTTGAAAAAACATGGAACATTGTCTAATGGACATTGCAAGAGGCTGGACAAACCACTGAACACATATGAATTTTTAAAGACTGTTATAGTTCTACTTACAACTTTATTATGACTCTAAATAAATCTGTTCAGCAACAGCTGTAACCAGAACAAATACGGGTCAATGAGAAGTAGAAAACGAGTTGTGCTTTCAATAAGAACTGAATTAAAATTTAAAGTAAACTGTTGCATATGGAATTGGATAAAAACTAGTACTAATTCATTACTGTGGAACTAGCAAAGCACTGGTAATGTAGTGTAAGCCTAAGGGCCTATCCACATGGATTCCATTTTAGTATCAAGGCTACACTTGGTTACATCTAGACGGGCCAGGATTTATCCAAGTTCAACTATCCTGTAGATATATGGGATACACAGGAACTCAAAATGAATTTAACAGGCTTTCAAAACTTTTCCATTTGGGGATCTAGACTCTGATTGAAAATACAAGAACTCAATAGTCCTTATAGCCAAGTGTTGTAGTGGCTGGAAGTTAATACTAAACATAATGTGACAACAGAGATATCTGCACAAAGATGAAACATTTCATGTTTCAGTCATTGTAAAACCATTAAGTGACCATGTGTTGTAGAAGTCTTTGGATACCTAAGTGAATGTCTACAGAATTTATTTATGTTTTGATGAGGCTACTAATTAAATTATGAAGTGGCTAGCCCAAATTGGTTTTCCAATATGTCCTACCAGTTTAATTGGGTCATCCATTTATGCCATGCACATGGCAAAATATTTGATTGACTACATTTATAATCTCTGAAGGTCACACCGATACAATTATAAGCTTATTAAAAAATACTGCTATTGACCAAACTATGTCCACCAAACCAAATTCTGACTACTCTCAGTGTTTGCCACTTTCTCTTCATAGTTTCTTGTCAGATTGAAAGTTCCTCAACAGCTCACACTCCCACTAAGGGGAAAAGTTATGATCTTTATCCATGCCATATTGCACTTTGGTGAGAAAAGGCAAGAGATCAAGTTGAAGCTAGAGATAGCAGCAGTAAAGGATTTGCCCTCTAATTCCCTATTTTGAGAAAGCAACAATATGAAAAAAGTATCTATGAACTTAGGAGAGAATTTGACAATTCTGCAGCAAGGAAAGAAAGATGCTGGACACAAAGTGAAGTCATGAGGCTTCTTGTAAATTAAAAGCAGTGGAGAAGTCACCACTGTGTGTAGCTGCTTCCAAGCAAAGTTCTCTGTGTTGCAGAAGAAAAAAACACTAGCATAGTTTGATAACATACTGATCTTTAATCTATAAAGATGATTAAATTCAAAGTTTAGCAGTATAAAAGAATAACAAATACTTTTTAAAACACAAATACAAGGTAACAGACAACTGCATCTTGGTTCCTCCTGCTGTCAAAGTTTAGAACACACTATCTCTGGGGTACAATTCCACTATATACAGTGTTTGCTATCGTTTCAGCATATGTAAAAATTCAAATGAAACATTTTTACTTGCAAAAAAGCTTTCCAAGAAAAAGATCAAGCCAGGATGCTATTATGATTAGCTGGTCACATGTCAGATCCTACACATTATATAAACAAATCAGAATGAAATCACTGCTTGTTGCAACATTCCTGCCTTTTTGTGTCAGCTCCTAGATGCCAGCAGTCCACCTACCACTGCATTGATCTGCCCAGCTGTTCTTAATTCAAGAGCTGAACCTTAGGTCTCCTGCTCTAAATTTAGAGTTCTTATTTCCCTCAGAGACAGAGACATAAAAGGACTGGAGGGAAAAAAATGACAGAAAAGGTATGAAAACTTGTGCAAAATTCTTTCATACAGCAAGGAAAAATCCTCAGGCAGGGGCAATGTGAGTATCCCCTCCTGATGGCAACTGGTCATAACTTGTTAGAGCTTTACTTCTAGTGGACCCTGAGGTGAAACAAATAGTTTATGGGGGAAGCCAGGTGTAGGGGAAGAAAAGGTTGAGTAATTTGTTTAGCTTTCTCTGTCTTTTTATAATGAGATTTACAGTCCTGACCCATATGAACTCTTTTCCTGCTTGGCACTGACCACATGGTTTTAAGCACAAGATGAAGCAGAATGGAATTACATTACAAAACACCTTACTCCTTTGTGAAAATACACTACTTTGTGAAAAAAGGAAAAAAAAACCTACCACAACTTATAATGGAAGACACCTCAAAGATGGATAAATGGATACGTTCTTCTACAAATATCCAACTGTAGAATAACTGTTTTAAAGCCATTAGTGGTTGCATTCTCATTGCATGATCTTTGGAAAACATAATAATAATAATAAAAACAATGAAAGAAAGTATTGCCACCAATTAAAAATCTGTTCAGTTAAACTGCAAACCAAGTAAACAGCAATTTACACACTTTCCTCAGTCCTGCAAAACCTGAAACATCCAACACTTCTTGGATAAAATTAAGAATACAGTAGACTTTTCAGCATAACTCTACTTAAATGACAGTATTGATTAATAAAATCAAGGCATACTAGTGAAACCAAAATACGTAGAATCAGGTTTCTATGCTACTATTAGCCAAAAAGCTATGTTTTAAAAAAAGGTTTAAATGCAAACTTTTACATCTCCCACACATTTTGCATATTTCAGACAACAGAAAAACACACATACATTGTATGTGACAATTTTTCAAAACTAGCCATTACATTTTCACAGATTAAAAAAAAGTCAGTTTAAATATTTTATTTCTACAAAGTGAATTTACATTTTTAAGTACAAAGTGCAAATACTAGTTGTTTTTATTGCCTTTTGGTGAGGAAATCTCCCACATGTCAGAGATCTGCCTTGGATCAGTATGCTGTTCACCCTTGCTTCTTAGAGACTTGCTGAAAGAAAAAAAGTTGGAAAAATTTGCATTACTAATGATGTTTTCAAGAATTGTAAACATTTGTTTCTGCTTTCCACCAGTGCCCACATGCCCTTATCAGAACAAGAGTTCTGTACAAATATATATAGGGAGTACAAAAAATCCCTGCCTTACACCCCTTCTCAGGGCATCTACAAATAAGGATATGAACATCTTTACAATTTCTTACCTATGGCTTCTTTAAATCTATACCTGCCAAATACAGTTTTAGCAACTGCCTGAGCAAGTCCTACATGCAATATATCTTTTTTTGGCATGTGATGCATAAGGAAAGGGTTGCTAGCAAAGCCTTCTGAAAGCAGTTTGTAAACTTTCTGTTAGATCCTCTGGGTCTCACTCACAGTCTGTGTGCATGGATATGTGTGTTTGTTGGACAGAGTGGACCCAGTCACTATCCCAACCCTGTCAGATCCATCATATACTTGACCTCTTTTAGAGCAAGAGCTAGGACTCAGCATATTATTATACATATCTGCTTTCTTTCAATTAGCTTGTGAGTGTACACATAGACATGTGCACATACTTCAGTACTGAGGTCAGTGCTGGGCCAATGCTGTTAAAACACCTTTATTGTTGACATGGTCAGTGGGATTGAGTGCACCCTCAGCAAGTTACTGATGACACCAAGCTGTATGGCAGGCTGACATGCTGGAGGGAAGGAATATCACCCAGAGGGACCAGGACAGGCTCAAGAATGGGGCCTATATGAACTTTATAAAGTCCAGCCAGGCCAAGTGCAAGGTACTGCAACTGGATCAGGGCAATTCCAAGAATAAATACAGGCTGGATGGAGCATTTATTTAAAGTAGTCCTGAAGAGAAGGACTCAAGGGTGTTGGAAGATGAGCATCTCAGCATGACTCAGAAGAGTGATTCTCCCCATATAGCTCAGTTGGGAGAGCATTGCACTCCTAATCTGAGGGTCAGGGGTTCGAGTTCCCGTCCAGGTATGAGGCTTGTCAAAGTTGGGCTGATGATCTGAAAGGTCCCTTCCAACCTAGATGACTATGACTATGACTACTCTGCTCTCAGGAGATCCCACTTGGAGCATTATGTCTAGCTAAGGGGCCTAAAATGTAAGAAGGATGTGGACATGCTGGAACAGATCCAGAGGAAAGCAACAAGGATTATCAAAGGGCTGAAACACCTTTCCTATCAAGACAGACTAAGAGATTTGGAGTCATTGAGTCTGGAGAAGATTCTAGGGAGACCTTACAGCAGCCTTCAGGTACTTGAGGGAGGCCTATAGGAGAGATGGGGAAGGCCTAAATGATCTCTAAGATCCCTTCCAACCCAAACCATTGTAAAAAATACTCAGGAATACATCAATAAGTACACATAAACATATATATAACTAAATTCCTGCTATAAACTACTAGAAAATCGCTTCTTGAGTGACCATCTCCTGAGTGGTGTAAATGTGATTAATCCCTCTTAGGCAAGTGGTCTCCTTTGAGCAGCTTCAACCCAGCCTAGATGCTCTTCAATAACTTCCTCTCAAGTGAAAACTTTTGTGATGAAAGCCATCTTCTGCATTTGCAGCCTTGTATTGTTTGAGCATGAAACTGCCAACAGATGGTTTTCAGAACTGGCCTTAATTTAACACTATCATTTGTCAGCAACTGCTTTAAAAGTAATTGGTGCTGAGTCAGCAAAATTATTGGACAAAATTAAAAAGACACAGGACACTTTTATGAGAGATTCTGCAAGTCAGGATCAGATTACAAGAGAGGGGAGAAAGCCTGTCATGCTTCAAGTGTAATGCACTTGTGTCAGTAATTTCCATTATATAATTAAAATACCCCCTTTGAATGTTTTTGAGTTCCGACTGGAAAACTGTTTTCAGGCTGCCTTGTTAAAGTATAAGTGACTTGTGGGGGGAACTTGAAAAGTTAAGACCACAAGCATTTTTTAAAACAAAGACAACCTTATCACATCCCTCTAGCTGGGAGAATATTTTATTTTCCATCAAAGGTATGTAGGAGGTCTCTGGTAGAGCCCACAACCAATGTCGAAATTGCCTTAGGAAGCGTGAGCCTAGCATCAAACAAATCAGAGATAAGGCAAGAAGTAAACTTGCGAGCAACACCAACAGAAAGATTTCTCTTGGCTTGTGGGGAGGCTGACCTTGGGTTCAGTTTTTAACAGATTAATCTAGATTTCTGATAGATAGGAAGACATTGTCCACAACTATGCTTTTGTGGATATTTTTAGCCAAATTCCAATTTTCACAGCTGCAGGGTTACCTGAGATGTTATGTTTCTATATTTTTATTCTTTTAAAAAAATCAGCATTTTGTGATGATAAAGAGCACATTTAAAAGTGTATGGGAATGCAATCATTCAGGAATGCAGAATACTCAAACAAGGGCTGATACAACAGCTCAGTTACACTTATCTAATTGTCATGAACACAGATGGCAATTACATTTACAGGAAGATTCACATGCAGGCACTTATGTACATTTACTCCACACCTGTAGATGACTAATTCATCCTTCCCTACAGTTTGTATCAAAATGTCTTAACTGGGATGCTGCTTTCATTTTCCTGGCAAGACTGCAGAAAGGCAGAGCAGTGGAGCTGGAAGCTGGAATGTCTGTAACCCCAAGAAGTTCATCTGAGAGACTAATGGACTTGCTCTCCTTAGTACTCACCTGCCTGCTGGATGAAGTGCTCTCAGTGTTGGTTTTAGGGGCTGCTAAAGGAAAGTGAGGAAAGTATCGTGAATATACTTAGTAAGTTAAATGTAACATCCCTAAGAACCAATATATTTCAGATCTTTCACTGGAACATTTTTCTTCAATGCAGGTGCTGCTTCTAACATGTTGTAAGAAAGCTGAATAACAGTATTTATTGCCAGTTAATATGTCAAATTTACTTAAGATTTATTGCATTTAGTCAGTGATGGCCTCACAAACTTATTAAATTTTTAATAGTAAATATAGTCTATTATCTCAGTTGGGAAAGAATCAGGGACAAGCGGACTGTCTGGAAAGAATGCACAGTTGCTTAAAGACACTGTATGGAAACAGCTCACACAGCCAAATACATTGTTCACATTTTATCTATAAAACAACAAGATTCTAATTTTTTAAAAGTTTCTTAGGGGGAAAATCCAGGAAAGTTCTCTAAATGAGGGAAAAATAATTTCAGCCACATAAGTCTGCTGCTTGATTTGACTTCACAAGGAAACTTGGGAGGTTAGAGAGGAACTCACCCTCTTAGTTTTCCATGTCAGTTTGAAAAGTCAGTCAAGAAGAGACAAAGAAGAAGGAAAATGGACCATAAAAATATTGCAGACTTTACCATCCCCATGATAAAGTATGTTTTGTGGTTCTGTGGATTTTATATTGCTTCAAATTATGCTTATGAGTCACCCTGGACTTACACAGAATGAGACAAAGCAGCCTCCTTATTTCAGCTTTTACACTTCAGGTGATGGTATCTCAATTATTCCTAGATATGATACTCTAACTTCAGTGGAATGATAGGTGACTCTTTTGTACAAGTGAAATGATTATCAGAAAGGAAATTTCTTTACTAAGCTAGATATTCCAATAAAAGTAACTTTATTTTCTTGTCTTTAATAATATGTATTTCTAAGAAAGCAACCAAATTATTTGATTTGGATCTTTTTTCAACTGAATATCATTAGTTTTTCATTACAAAAGTTCTAACTTTTTTTTCTTATAAAAATTAATATCCTCACTATTTCCAGCATTTTGTTTTGTGAAGCTCTGCTAAAAATCTTCAGCTACAGCAAACATCTCTTTTTCTTTGGCTCAAATGATGTGAATATTCATAAGTGAAAACTGCAAATTATTATTACTAGGACCACAGAAAAACTCACAACAAATGTCCTTCATTAGATATATTTGCCTTGAGAGATCTGTTCCTGTGAGATCCAGACAATTAGCTTTTTTAGTATAACGTAGCTCTACTCCTTGTTTCTGTACTATTCCCTTTGTAGCCTTGAATCCAGTCAATTTTGTGGAAACCATTCTGACTGCATTTCCCGCTTGACTTGCTTTTCATTTGCTGTGATGCCTTTGTTTTACTGCCCTGGCTACACTTTAAGGTCTCAGGCAAAAAAACTATTTGGCTATATTCATGCTTTACAGCATGGGGATCTACTGCTCTCACTTAGAAATTTTTAAACATCTACTTCATTTTCAGGAATTGCATGATTGAATTCTGCAGGGACAGTAATACACTAGTTAGCTGTTCCACTCTCTACCAGTTTGGCACCATTTTGGGTAGCTTTGTACCAGCAGTTCCACCTGTTTGGCAGATGACCACATTCCACATGTATCTCTAAGCCACAACTGAGAAATGAGAAGTCATTAGAAAACTCAACATTGTGTTCCCTTCCCAGCAGTTATCCAAAAAGCACAGGTGTGATACTTCCACATGTTCAGTACAGAGTACTGTAATAACATTAAACTGACTTTTCAGTGACTGTTAATGTTATCACTTCCTCTTTGGCTTTCTTCTGTAATACACTTAATGGTCAGAATCCACGGGAAATTTTTGATTCTGTAGAATGAAACTGATGATTTGCCTACACAGAAGCAGTTTTCTTGCCATCTGCTCTAAGCAACAGCTGCACTAGCTACAGACAGGTTTATTCTTCTATTTTGTATACTTCTGGCATACACAAGCATCAGATTTCATCAGTTCTAAAGAATCTAGCAAAGAAAATAGTAAAGGTTCTTACTATGGCGTTTCTTTGTTTCTGCTTTACCTTCTTCTTTTGTTACTCCTAAGCAGCCCATTAACTCTTGAACTGACAAGGACTTGTCATTGTTCACATCACAGTATTCCACAAACTTCTTCACACATTTTTTGGGTTTTGATTTCTTTCGTAGGAATTTCTTAAAAGGCTTGATCTCTTTCTTGCCAATGTCACCACTGGAATTTTTATCTAGTTGTTTGAAATACCAATGCACTACTCTCTCTTCCAAAGTATGATTTGGATCAGGCTCTGAAACTCTGCAACAGAAAACAAAGAGTTTAATCTCAATTTTGAAACATGATCCTCTCTTTGTACCTTTATTTCAGGGTAGTTAAATCATTTGTCAGATCCTTTGTTATGTAAACCTCTCTTGTTTTGGCCAGTAGCATCTTATAGTGTTTCACTCTTTTTTCTATTTGGTCAACTGTATTCTAAACTTAACATAAGGGCTGGAATCTGCACTTAGTTAACACTGTGATTCTGTGTTGAGGTTAGCACCATAATCTGAAAACAGTGCTTTCCCCTTCCATTTCCTGGAGCAGAGAAAATTTAAGAGCAGCATCGAAGAGAATAAGTTCAAGGATGGCAGAGCATTCTGTTATTCCATGAAGTCACATAATATACTCAAATAAAGTTACCTAAATGTAAGTTATAATAATAAATTCAACCTCCCTTTCAGACAGTAAATATCTAACCTGCAGACACCCAAAGCTTCACAGAAATGATGCATTTGAATTCTGCCTGTGACAGTTGAAAGCATTGACATGTTTTACAATAGGCAAAATATGAATCAGGAAGGTGGCACACGTTTATGAAGTAAGGCATGAGAGGAGAATGAAGACCGAGATACAGTTGCTCCAGCAGCTACAGATAAAGCCTAAGCTAAGCTGCCACTGAGAATTCAGCTATCAGCTACATCAGTTTCATGAACGTGCTCCACCGTGGTAACTGAAGCAAAGATTCCCATATAGGTTCTTGGAAATTTACCCATTGTGAAGGCAGAAGCATAACTTCTCAAAGCCCACAGCAATTCATTCACCACTGCCAGAGTTCTCTTTAAGACTCACAGAAAAAAATCTGAAACTCACCTGCTAGAAGACAATGATGGATCAGAGACTGCATGCACCATGTCTGTGGATAATGCGTCCAAAACACTAGTCAGGAACTCATTCTTCTTGGCCCCAGGACAACCTAGAAAAAGACAACTTATTTTTTTCCTTTCATTTTTCCTACAACATTTAACTTCCAACTACAGTTAAAAGTTAGTCACAGATGTGACTCCCTGCACACAAATTCACATAAATCTGGAACAATTTCAGAACATAATTCAAAGACAAGCATCTACACTCAGGGAAATATCCGTAATATACAGCAGGAATAGAAAAACATTAATTTGAACTCAACCAAGTGGGACTCTGCTTTGCATATGATGGGTCCTCTCTTTTAATTTTGGGCATTATTTTTCCTTCTTTCAGGTGCTTTCCCCATGGTTGTCATGTTTTGAGAGGAATAGCTTTGAAACAAAGTGAGGTTGTAAAGGACACACAGTGCTTGAAACCTGGACTAGAAGCCCATGGCACAACACTTCTTTCAGCTTTCTACCCTTGCTCCTCTGAACAATATCTTGGTTCCTCAAATTTTACTTTGTCAGTGCGTTGTCTCCCCTGTGAAAAGGCAGTCAACTCCTCTGCTTTCTCATTTTTCTCTCAGACAGAGGTTAACTCACATTATGCAGCAGCTAGCCCAACAGGCTCCTATCAGTTGGTACTTTGGTTCATACTGTGGAATCCTATGGTGATGCTAGAACACCTTCCTAATTACATTCCCTATGCCAAAAAGCTCCTCTCTAAAAGAAACAAACAGCACACTTCAGACTCATTGTATGTCAGATTAATATATACCAAAGATCCACTCTTATAGCGATGCAGCTGGAGCAGACAAATTAATCTGAGAAGCACTTGGATATTGACACGCGGAGGTTTGCTAACACAACACATGCAGGTTTGTTTATACAACACACGTTTCCTCTCCTCTTCCCTAGAGCCCTGAGCCAAAAACCTAGTCCTGCAACAGCTGAGTCAAACTCCAAAATGATCCGCAAGCAGTGACATGGAGATCACAAACTTGAAGCAGGAGCTCAAGGCAGGACTTTCACAGTTGTGTGCTGGAGACACATTTAGACGCAGCTGTGTTCTTAAATGAGAACGGAAACACTTTGAAGTGTTGAAGAAAAGGAAGATTAGTGAATTGGTAGAGATTTGTTATTCCATTGCATTTCTCAGCAACCTCTGGAGCAGGCAATAGGATTATCTGAGCCTGAAAAGCCTCATCTTGCCCAGAAAATTATTTTTTAATACATCCCATGTTGATCCAAGGAAATGAA
The DNA here is from genome assembly GCA_013400935.1 of Turnix velox. Lineage (NCBI taxonomy): Eukaryota > Metazoa > Chordata > Aves > Charadriiformes > Turnicidae > Turnix > Turnix velox. The sequence continues at coordinate 234,921 of VZTY01004678.1, forward strand.
TCCGTGTTATATTAGTCCTTAGCTGTGTTGCTGTAAGAATAGCTCAGCTATTATGTATAGCAGCAGCACCCATGACATATTATTGTCTGACACATTCATGCAGTTATGAGTTCCTTGTCTCTTATGTGTTAGCCTTCAGCACCAGAGACATATTATTCCAGTAACTGTAAAAAGGCATATAACAAGAAGTCACTGTCTCAAGTTTCACTGCACCAAAAACACACATCTGAAATCAAATATAACTCTCCATGCTGTATTCCTCTTCCCTTAGTCTTTAACTAAGTGGGATGAGTTTTTTCATGTTACAGAAAAAATAAAGAAAAAAACACAATCCAACAGCTGTGACTACAGTCCTTTCTATCAAAGGCACAGAAAGGCAGCAAGAGATTAATAGGGAGGGACAGAAGAGTATACCAACAAGTTTCTGTCAGCATTCAGTACTTAATTCAAACGTATATTCTCTAGAGCACAGAGCTCGCTGGTAATTAAGGTTCAGGCACTTCAAATTTGTAGTTAATTATGCATTGTGACTTAAATAAAGCCACACATCACTGTGATTTAAGTGAAACCAATAAACTTATCAAGTCACAAAAGAACATACGCCCACTGTTTGTGAGTCCTCCTGAGAAGGACAGGTTTGGTGGGCACCTGCTCAGTCCACTATATCATAAGATGAGCAGGCAGAGCCCAAGCATTCCCATGCAGAAGTATGCTCAGGTGTATTTGTGTGGCAACCTGACTAAATCAAGCAACTGAGTCCCTGAGCAACCTATGGAGCACAGCAATGCATCTTGCAAGGAAGAGGTCAGTCTGAGATTCTCTATATAGACCTATCTTGAATGATACAAGTATTATCCTCTTTATGCTGCATATGTATTACTTCCTCAGGCAAAAGCCTGAATCCTGCTCCAAATGAGCTGTGAATTGATACAGGGCTCACAGAAAATGCAGACAGTAGTAGTCCTGCATATAACAATGCAACACAATATGGAGACAAGGTAATTTGACTTTTGTCTTTCTCTGTCCTTTTTTTTGATAGATAGCAATGTTAAGACCCAATTTTATTTAGGAGCTCCAGTTGAATTTTTCATGTGTATTACTGGAACATCTGGAAGAAACAAAATCTATGCTTTAGGTGGTTTCCACTGCTGTCCAGGGAATGTACATATGCTGCAGATGTAGACAACAAAATCATTACTTAACTTGCTATTTATGAGATACATCTAGGTAGGAGAAAGTATCAAATTTTAAATTCACAAGAAATCACAAGGAAAGAAATTCCATAGTTCAAATCCTTTCTCTGGCAATTTTTGCTAGGATAAAGAAAAGTTTCTAAAAGTATATTCTAAAAGTTTCTAAAAGTGTATTGTGTAAAGTTCCAATAGCAGCTGACAGCAACAGAAATAATAGAAAAGAAATATCACTGTTAAACACGATCAGTTGCTGTAAAACCCTCTGAATTACTTCTCTTACTACTTAACATGAATTGACACCCTACAAAATCCTCACCAGTTAAATAAGGAGAAAATATTCAGTTTCTCCAAATTACAATTTTTGCTGATGTGTGGGCAATCACACAGCAACTTAGCTCACAGTGAAATCTCTGTTCTTTGCAGGTGTCATTAGCTCAGAATAATTCTCTGGGGGCTTCATTCAGAGCTTTAAATTTCAACAAACTTGCAGATGAAATGGTAAGAGTGGGGGAGGCTTAGCTTGACTGTAATGAATAATTCACTTTTAGTGGACTAAATTCAGAAAGGGAAAGACTAGTCTCTTATGGGAGCTTTATGCTTCTCACTATGCTTTATGTGCTTTGGTTTCTTCTTCTGCAGCTGCTAGTCCTGTGTGGATTTGACAACTTACATAAATAATAATTTGTTGTTAAAGAGTTGAACTTGAAACCACATGGAATTAACAAGGAGGTTCAGAGATGTAACACAGAGCTGAGTGTTTGCTTTAAGGTTAGTTTTACCCAGAGTAAGCCCTAGACCAACAAATACATTCCACAGATTATGGGAATATACAAACACATCATTTCAGTTATAATGTAAAGGCAATAGAAGAATCATCATTATACATTATATATCTTGCAAGTACACATGCCTCTAGAAATATATACGGGATTTTTGAGTTAAATCTGAAGGGCAGTTGTCTACAAACCTAAAATATACACCTCAGAATCCTTGGAGCTCCCTGTTTGGTTGATAAAAATCTACTACTATCTTGGAAAACTACTTTTATACAGTATAGCTGAAGTAATGAGTAGAAAGGTATTCTGTTAATTTCTGTTAAAATGTGAATACAATAGAAAAGATTAAAACTTTTAAAGGAGTTTACATTCATCTTCCATCAAGAGAGGAAGCTGTCTTGACTCAGTCAGTCAAGCAATTAAAGGCAAAACAACTTCCAATTAGCAAATCTAAGTTTTTAAAATTCCATTTGTTAATATGAATATCAAGCTTAGCATTGCACCTAAATACAGTGACTACTGAAATACCAGATTATAAATAAGCTTTGATCTGCCAAAAATCAGAATGACCAGAGCTATTCATGATTATTCTGGAGCTTTGACTTCACTGATATATAGTGATATACAGAGAAAATAATTTAACAAACTGCTGACAATAAAATGTAAAAATTATTACTCTTATCCTATACACACAGATATGTACAGTTTATGACTTTACTTATTTTGACCCATATAAATAAGAAGTTTGTATTTGTCTAGTTATGTTGAGGGCACTCCTCATTTTCTGGAGGTCTTCCTGAGGTCTTCCTGAGCTAAAATGTAGTAAAAAGGCTTTTCAGAAAATGAGCCCAGGAACTCACCTCTCCTTTCATTCTCTTTTCCCTTCACTCCTTTCTGCTTATGTGCTTTTTCTTTTCTTTCAAAAATTCTTACAAATCACAAGTGTTAAGTTAAACTCAGACACAAATTCTCTCTTAGCTATGCTTACCCAAATTTCAAGAATAACAAGTAGAACAGAACAGATGTTAGCTGAAAGGGAGCTACAAATCCATCACTCTGTAGACTTAAATCTCTATAACTTATGAGGAATAGTACTATTTCTAGGGAAAGAAAGAAAGCAGATTTCAGTTTGCTGCACATATTTAACTTTATTTTTGTTACTATGTTTTTTTTTGTTACTATATAATCTTGTTATATAATCTTTCTATTCTAATTTCAGGGGTGAAAATACAAAAGAGTTAATAAAGCCCTACCCTTCAATCCCAGGCCTTCATATCATACCAAAGTGCATTGAGAGGGATTTGTTGAACTTGAACCTGCTGAAATGAGTTGTCTCACCCATAAATGCTATTTAAGCTCAGTATAAAGGAACCCATTCAGAAGGCATTCACCCCAACTACCTGAGATTTTTTTCTTAGAATTGGATATGATCTCCCTTAAAATGTGTCTCTCTTCCTAGTTAACTACTATGGAAACCCAGACAGCTAACTCACTCTCAGATGGTGTAAAACTGTCTGTGATTAATTCTGTATCTCTGGTATGTGAGTACATGTAGGCTCAAATTATTTCTTCAGGTAAATGTGCTGGAAATAAGGGATAATATTCATACCACAAACATAGAGAGTTTTCACAGACAGCTGAGTGATAAAGTCATCTGTTGAGAGGGAAAGTAGTTCATTATCCTTTTTTTAATTTTTGTAATACGTTAAACGAGAAAAGTAGAAACTGAACATCACAGCACAAAACAGGTAATGTGAAATTACTAACTTTTCATTATCACACTGTAGTTCAATTTTTCCTTCATAGGAGTTTAAAAACCTTCTGATAAGCTCATTTCTTGCTACTAACATGTAAAAGATGTCACCATCACAACAGGAAGGGATGAACTAACTAGAATAGTGTAATCCTCTCAGATACCATTCAAACCTCAAAGCAAAGCTTGTTTGTAGACCTCCTATGCATTTCTTAAACATTCATTTGTGTACTCATACCTTTCTAGTTTTGACTCAGAACATGAAAAACTTCAGAAAACTCAGATGATAAGCAGGTCATGCTCCTTTGCTGCTTAACTGATATTTTTATCATGTAGTTAGTGCCTACGCAATATCTACCCAGTTTTGTAGGCCAGAGATGTTGAGTAGGTTGAGAGTACTTGAGAATCATAAATTCTGAGTATTTAGGTGCCCAGTCTGTGCCAATTCAAACTCCTAACCTTTAGAGGCTTTTTGCTTTACATTTAACATGACCTGTATTACAGCCATGTACATCAAGCTCCCATATAAGAAACATAATGTATTTGTCCTGGTTTAGGCCCAAAAGGACCCCCCAAATGACAGATGACCCCCCCTCCTCTCTCAGAAGAGAGGAGAGGAAGGAATGAGGAGATTTGTGAGTTTAGAAGAATTCCAAACTACTTTAATAGATAATGAAATAATAGATAAAATTAAAAGGAAAAGATAAAAAGGTTTACAATGTTTACAAAATTGTATCAAGCTCCTGGGATGATGATCATGTCCCCAGCAGATGCAGGGAGAGTCCCAGGCTGGGCCCAGTTCAGTCAGGAGCTGGATGCAGGATCTGGGTTCAGGAGTGCTC
>VZTY01004678.1:239532-260239 GCA_013400935.1 Turnix velox
AGTTAATTTCAGAGTTTAGTCAGACACAAGAGGTCTAGTTGAAAAGTGAAGTTACAAACTAGAAAATTTACCCTATTTTACCTCAAACCAGGACAAAGAAACATAAAGTATTTGTCACAGTGACACAGGTTAATCATACCAAAGATCAGAACACAGAGAGAAGAGGTTCACAATTAGAAATGGAGCCAAAAAAAGTTCAGAGGGTCTGATTTTCAAAAGATGATACTTCTGCTCTAAGTATCACATTTCATTACTGTCTGTCCCTGAGCTGGTACTTCTGCTGGTTGTAACACTTTCAACAATAGCTTATTAAATTAAAATGTTTTGGAATTTATACTAGTATAGTATAGCAGTCATCTGAATCCCCACATTATCACTTTGAGAGTCCCAGCAAATAACAACTAATATTGCTTAGGGAGTCAAAATGCAGTCTTTTTTACTAGATATTTATTACTTCCAATTCTCTTTCCTTTTCAATATGCTGTTATCTTTCCTCTCAGGACATGGGTATGAAATAACCATATCTAATTGCCTCCATTTAAATATCCATTAAAAAGGAAAAACTATTACAAAAAAACATCCATTAAAAAGGAAAAGCTATTACAAAAAATGTATGTTGTTGCAATTATGGAAGTGACCTCAGAAAAGATGTCTGTAACTCTGGTCTCCCACTGGAAAAATTGAACAATGCTTAGTAGAGATGTATTTTACTTCACTTAATAAATCTAAGAAGCCTGCTCCTTGGAAATATGCACAAAAAGATGTCTCCTCTACAAGCTGATGTTGATTTTAACCTTTCTGGATTATCTTTTACCAAGTCTTTTAACATTGGAGGCATCAGGTAAAAATCCCAAAAGCATCCACTCCCAAGGACTAATAGAGGAAATGAAGAAAATTCAGAGCTGAGTTAGAAACTGCCAGTCTAGCAACACACATTGATATGAGAATTTTTTTCAAAGAGTCTCTGCCCACAGAGTGGTACCATGTTTTCAGAGAGAATTTCATGTCAATTTTCATGTAAATCTATGATTCTTACACTTTCAAAAGATTCCTGCTCAGCAGGGGGATTGGACTAGAGGATCTATTGAGGTCCTTTCCAATCCCTGACATTCTGTGATTCTGTGATAAGATGGGAGGCATGGAGATGTAAGGTCAGCACTCCTTAAAGATACCTTTCAGTCCCTCAAAGGGTTACAGATACATGATGACAGAATTTGGGGACAAATTTTCATCAATGTTATCTAATTATATTTTCTCCCTTGCTCACACTTGTATTTTCAGCATGGAGGGGAATAAGGGGAGGTGAACATGGTTATTTCTTGGAATATTAACTACATTCTGAATTATAACTGAGAATGTGTTTTTACAGCACTGTTTAAAAGAGGTTTATAAAATGGAAATTCTGGAAGTAACAGAAGTGAAACGAGTCAGCAAGAATCACTAAAGCATTACTTGAACACTCTGGAATGAACTAGTCCTTGGAAACCTGGCATCATGAAAACCTCTCTCTCTGTATGTAGTACTCAATTTGGGATTGGCAGTTCTGTTACTTTCTTAGACACTTTTCATTAAACATGACAGATTTCCTCTTCAAATAGCATTTCAAATTTCATTGTCATACGCTTTGCTAAACAAAAAAGCTGAAAATGACTAATACTAAAGTATATATACAGTCTTAAATTAATAAATCAATGTCCAAGTAATGATGAACTTGACTTTATCCCACAAAAAGTAGGGCAATTCAGAGTAAATTTTCAATTTACAGTAGGCACTTGGTAGCCTGCAATGACAAAAGCACAATGGAGTAAATTTAAGGTAAAAATGGATGTAATTATGGTTCCAAAGTTTCTGCCAGGAAGGATCCAATACAGCTGACTTCATGTAAAACAGTTTACAGCATGTGGTTTGATTAGAAAGAGCATTGGGTCCTCTCAGAACACAGAGATGCAATTACAAGATAGCACCCATTATGGATTACAAGGACAGTTTCCTCACTAGACCACTACCCTGGATGTTAGTCTTGTTTTGAACAGTGTAGTCTGTTCCTTTCATGTGCTGCATGTCCTGCATTTGGTCAGGAACTCAACTACGATAATTCTGTAGACACACCGAGTCCTGGATTTCTTTGTATTTGTGCAGAAACCCCAGAGGCTCTGGAGTTTATTGCTAATCAGGTTCCTCAAGCCAGTCACTTAGAATTAAAAGGTTATACACCACAGTGCTGAGGGAAGGGTATTGCAAAGTGAACACTATCCCAGGGAGTCTCAAGACTCAAGGAGAGACAAAGTGAGAAAGAAATACAATATTGTACCTCTCTAGACTAGACAAGCTTAGTCTGCAATATACATGACATCATTTTATATACAGCCTAGAACAATAGACTGGTGCAAGAATGAGCACATGTACACCATTAGAGGAGCTTGTGTGTCCTATTTCTGAAGCAGGACATGAAATCTCATTTACAGATAACAGCTACACACAAGGGGGTTTCCTCATGCATGCTACTGTATAAATGCAGAGATGGGAAAGAGAGATCACATTATATCTTTTTTCCCTGGGTATTGCAAGGGTTAAAGGAAAATGAAACCTGAATGTATGACAGTAGCATCCTAAGTGCTCACACAGAGGAAAACTGAGTCCCTCCTATGCATGTACCATAACCTGATTTCCAGCCATACACTTTGCAACAGGAAGTGCCTGCCTGTTGGTAAATGGAACAGAAATGACAGATTATCATTCACATCCCTCAAAATTCCATTCTAACTATCCCATGAATGCTTTTTTTTGTACAAATATGCATACTCTAATGTTGATTTCGCAAAAAGAAATAATTTTATATCTCAAGCACCCTTAACAAAAATTAGAGGTCTACATTCCATACATAGAGATATTACAATATCAAAAATTGAAACAGATACACTTTCATTTCATGAACTTTATAATGCTAGAATAAAATAAGCCATCTGTAGATAGCTATAAAAGGGTTCACATGCTAAACTGTGAAAGACCAATTGGTTGTCTACTGGTGGTTAAAATAAGAAGGCAGAAGGGAAGGTAATGAGAAAAAAGATTCTTAAACCTCCAAAAATGTCAGGGATTAGATTAAGAAAATCAGTATGTGTGTGGATTACAAGAACAAGAAAACAGTTAAAACCTATCCATTTCTGTCAACTGATATTAGCGTATTCACAGATGGTTTTGCACCAGGGCTTAACTATATGTGGCATCACAAAGCCCAAGGCTTAAGCCAAAACAATATATTTCTGAGAAGCATTAGGACATGACTATACAGCAAGGATAATGAGGTTTAGAAATGAACAGAAATTAGAAAGCCAAGGCAGAGAAGAAAAGCATGGAAGCAAACCAGTGGGAAAAAAGGCAGCTTGACACTTCGAGCAAACTCACACAGAGAGCCTGTGCTCTGACAGAGACACCTCTGACAACACCAGCACTGAAAGAATATTAATCTTCCTGTCTTATTCTCCTCCAAACAAAACTGTAGTTCACTGAGACAGCTCTGGCATTTCAAATGAGTAGGCTTCAGGTGGTTTTGTTTTCCCAGCTTTTGCCAAAGCCATAGGGATAGCATGACTGAATCTCTGCATCTTCAGTTGCATTTGCAGACAGAGGGGTATTATATCTTCCTATTGCTTCTGGTGCTCTTGGTATGTGACCATAAAGTAGCTCTCTCTAGACCTGGCCAGGAAACAACAATTTCATCATGTGGAAAGTGTCAGGACTGGGTAATTTAGACTTTACTCTGGTGCAGAATGAGCTTTATTTTTTTTATAAGAGCAAAAACACCCCATCCCATCTTGGCCAGATTATTTGGTGATGAGGGCATGCAGCTGAGATGGGGAAGTTCAAGGTTCAGCTCTATGATCCAAACCAGACAGAGCAGGGAGTTCAGACCTAGCTCGCTGTTATCCCAGTGGAGTACCCTAATCTCTGACTCTAGAGAGTGTGGTTCAATCCCCTGCTCTGTCTGGTTTGGATCAGGGATTTGAACTGAGGTCCCTTCCTTTTCAGCTGAGTGCTCTAATCATCAAGCTGTTATGTGGCCACAGAACTGCTCCTTTTGTTTTGAGTAAATTCTCTGAAATTAAAATTATCAGAAATTACTTCTACTGGTACATTAAAATGCTTTCTTCAGAAAAAAAACACAATGGAATCAAACTGGAGAGCACACTTTTTTTTTATTTTAGGGCGTGGTGGAAAGAAACACAACCAACATCTTCCAAACAGCTTGGATAGTAGGTCAACAAACAGAATGCTCTCACTAGATCAAATGAATTCATGATCTTAAATAAAAAGCACAGGCTTCAGTGGTTTGTTATATGAAGGCCACAGCACTTTGCATGCTGAAGACTGAAATTCTCAGTAAACAAGTTTTTTGCTATGCATGTTTTGGACTGAAGGCTTTGTGTCTTACCAAAGAACAGAGATGTGGGAACCTGATGTGTAAGCAACACTTCATCATTTTTCCTTACTATATAAGAAAAAGTTTAAACTTTTTTTCATCAGTGCAAATACACAAGAGAAATCTTCTGTTTGATATAGAAACTTGTTAAGTCTGTTGGATTTTGCTCTCTAACTTTAAATTCATTCTATTTAAAATTGAGTGTCTAACCTGTCTGTTATTCAAGATAAATGCTTTACTTAGGAGACATAAGGAGTGCGTACACAAAGCTTCAGTGGGATAAAGTTAATTTCATACTAAAGTGGAAAAAAACTGGGGAGCTAGTGAGGAATCACACTTTTCATCATCAATGGAAAAAGGGTGAAAAAGAAGGTAAGATCATTCCTAGAGTCACTAAAAAGTACAGTGTACTTCAGTGGCTCTACCTCAGTTCGATCCTACAAGCTACAAGCTTCATTTCAATTGCCTTTTTTCTTTCAATAAAAGAATTTTCATACAATTGTCTAAATTTTAAGTGGAAAGAGAACTCGGGACTCTCATGCAATACCTTCAAAATATAACCAGACTTTATGCTTAGTGACATGTCTTAGTAAAGAACTTAGGATTGTCTGTAATACTAAGTGTATCTTGGGTTGTTCTGATGCCTGTAATCTGTTGGAGTAGAATTAATATGATGTGTGAATGTTGTGGATATATAGTTAGAAACATCTATAAAGACAAAGGGAAATATGGGAGTTCCAAATTCAAGTTTTACAGTAATTTTTTAGTGACATTTAGTGCAAGGAAAGGTTCACATTTTTTCACAAGTATTTGAGAGATCCCATTAGTGGCACTGATACGTTCCTAAATGGTTACCAGGAAACTGCAAAAGAACATAACTGCTTAGCTATCAAAGTATGTTTTAAGAATAAACTGCTCTTCTTTTATGACAAGTTCTTATCTGTGTACTCTACTGAAAGTATAATGAGCATAAAATGTCCTCACTTTATCTGTCCGGTTTTACAGCATTCTGGTTTATCTGTAAACAGAGATATAACACAAAGAAGGCAGCTGGGAGCTAGAGGGGTTAGAAAAATAGCTTTTTGTTGTTAGAAGAAAAGATTTCAAATTTTGGATTGATTACAAGCAAATTAGCCCAATTAATTCCTACTTGTCTCTAATTAGAGATGTTACTAAGGGAAAATCCAGAAGCTAAACAAATCTGTGACAGAAGACATGACTGGAGCCCATACATGGCCTATGAATCTTTAATATAAAACACATTTTAAAATAAGTACATAAAAAAAATTGTATTCCTCAGTATTAGGACTGATAAAGGGCCTACTTAAGAGTGCTATCTTTGAACATACACATATACTTCATTTTCTGCACAGGCGTACAATTTCTGAAATTCATTGTGAAAGAAGGAAAAAGTTCAGCATCCTACAAAGAAATCACTTTCTCTATATCAGTCATATCTTCCTGAATTAAGGAAAAAGCACAGCATTACAGTTAGAGTAAGACCCAGTGGGTCTAGTGTGGGGTTTTTCACTCTCTCTTCAGAAAGCCAGGTTTGATTTGAAAACGTAGCCCAAGTTTATTAGATTTATTCAGGTGATAGTTTTATGATAAGAAATCCTCTTACACAAACCAGCATTTTCCAACCTGTTTCCCAAGGCAACTTTCCTCAAGCAGACTGTAAATAATCAGGGCAGTGTATCTCTTCACATTCCTCCTTCCCCCCAGCCCACCACATGAAGCAACTATCAAGTAAGGCCTGCCCACAAGATACCCTACAGCTAGATATGAATGAGAGCTAGCAACAACAAAGCATTCACCCAAATGCTTAGCTAGGTCTCCAAGCTTAAAGCACAAGCAGCTGAGGAATTTGACAAAACAAGGTTTCACTGTAGAATAAACCATGCAGTTTTCACTCTTATGGAAGGGTTCTACTTTCCCAAATAACCCTAGTTTCACCAAGCCACCTGCCTGTGAAGAGAAATTAATCAACTTCGAAAGTAAAAACAACTCATAATGAACAGAGAGCCCTGTTTTTCTACATACTGGAAATGCCAATACCACAGCAACATGCCTTCTTTTTGACCAAGTCATATAAAGAGGTGTAAATTAAAGCCTGATTCCTGTACCTTACATGAACAGCCACTGCACTGCACATTAATCTTTCCTTGATTCAGTCATCACATCTGCAAAAAGGTTGTTGATGCATGTCTTGAATCATGAGACTTGGCTCCAAGAGACATGTGCCCTCTGTCAATTCAGGGGTCAAAATACCTGTCTTAAAAAATTGGGTTTTTATAGGAACTTCAAATGAGTGATTTCTTGTAATCTCTACAGGATTAAACTTTTCCTATTGGCAAACGCATCTTTGTGCATAAATTCTGCACAAAGAATTAATAAAATGATCTTGTAAACATGTGAGACACAGATGTTGTGGCTCTGCCTTCCTTGATTTTTTAGTCAAGACACAAGAACAGAAAAAAACAAACATGTCAGAAGAAGGATGAAATCAGAATTGTATTAAATCATAGAATTATTTTGAATTCTTATTTGAATTCTCCTTGCCCTTCTTAGAATCATAGAATCATAGCATCATAGAATAGTTTGGGTTGGAAGGGACCTTAAAGATCATCAAGTTCCAACCCCCCTGCCATAGGCAGGGACACCTCCCACTAGACCAGGCTGCCCAGTGCCCTGTCCAGCCTAGTCTTGAACACCTCCAGAGATGGGGCATCCACAACCTCCCTGGGCAACCTGTTCCAGTATTTCACCAACCTCACTGTAAAGAATTTCTTTCTTATGTCTAGTCTAAATCTATCCCCCTCTAATTTATATCCATTGTTTCTAGTCCTCCCATCTGATATTATGTTAAAAATTCCTTCCCCTGCCTTGCGGTAGGACCCCCTCAGGTACTGATAAGTTACTATGAGGTCCCCTCTGAGCCTTCTCTTCTCCAGGCTGAACAACCCCAACTCCTTCAGCCTGTCCTCATAGGGCAGTTGCTCCAACCCTTTGATCATCTTCGTGGCCCTTCTCTGGACCCTCTCCAATAGCTCAATATCCTTCCTGTGTTGAGGGCTCCAGAACAGGACACAATACTCCAGCTGGGGTCTCACCAGTGCCGAGTAGAGGGGTAAAATCACCTCTCTTGACCTGCTGGTCACACTCCTCTTGATGCAACCCAGGATTTGGTTGGCCTTCTTGGCTGCGAGTGCACACTGTTGGCTCATGTTGAGTTTGTCATCAACTGACACACCCAAGTCTTTCTCTACGGAGCTGCACTCAAGAAATTGAACAGTTGAAACACAATGTGATTTGAAACAGTTCATTACAGATTGGCATTTAAGTGTTTCCAGGAAAATAAACTCAGCTCAACTTGCAGTGGGAAAGCATTGGAGTTCCATGAAAAAAGAAAAGTAACAACTTCCTTTGATTCAGTCTAATTTCAGTCTGGGAAACATACTTCCTTTCAAAATATGATATCAGGATTGCGTATTGTATATTTAATATTTTATCCATGACTTTGGTTCAAAGTGATATGGCAATGTCAATGAAATCTAGAGAATGAGTTTTCTGTAGATGCTATTTCAGTAGTTTAGATAATCACAGCCCCTATAACCCAGCTGGTGTTCTAATTATGCTTAAGTATGCTTTGCAGAAGAAGATAAGAAAACTTGAATTCCACTAAACAGTTAAGGAGGAAGAGAGATATTTACCCAAAGCTCTTAATTAACTAAGTGACCTGGAGAATTTAGCATTTGTGAGAGATTTCTGTGTTGCAACATCAACAGTTCTTGAATATTTCTAACAATCCTTGCTATGGAACCTCAATATTTTTCTCTTCTACTAATGAAAGTACTGGAGATATGTGCTGCTACATATATTCAAGGAAAAACAGGAATATTCTAGTTTCAGAGGCTCACAGATCTTGTTTCACGATTATTTAAGTATTAGTTCTCTGAACTGAAATGAAGAGGATGAAAATTTCCATCATATATGAAAGTGACTCTTTTTAGACACTGATTATTTAGATGCACATGTAGACACAGACATACACAACTAATAGAGATTTTTATGATGCATTCACATCTGAAATGCTGTAAATAAGAATAGTACTGTGGAACTGAAAACCCTGACTTTTCACAGGTTCTCACTGGCAATCAGAGACTCACGTAGAATATCAAGGGTCATGGAACCAACTTAAACCTTCATCCTATGAACAATTTATGTCTGGGCTTAACTTTACAACCACATGTAAAATTTCCTTTGATTTTAATGGGGCTAATTGCAAGAAGAATTTGGGTAAGTGCTTGCAGAATCAGGGTTCAACAAGTCATGAATCATATTTAAAAACATTTGCAATGAATTGATTATGGATGACTTACAGAGCAAGAGACTTTATCAGAAGAGTTTTCTAAATTGCAATCAAATTCAAGAGCTTCACAAGCATGAAGGATAACATTTTAAAATAATGTATTTCCCAAAATTATTCATGGATTTTTGCCATATGCTAGCATCAAGAATCAATGAAAATCTATTAACAGTAGCACTCCTGCTGAGACAAATCTTGCGAAGCATTCTAAATCTTTTGAAAGAATTCCAAGATGTTTGTATGGAATAATTTCTTTTCCTCCTTGAGGGTTCTCAGCTGTGGAAGCCTACAAGCTGTACTGAACCCAAGAAATAACAGCATGTTGTTGAAAACCAGTAAGATACTCTTCAATGGCACACTGTCATCTTTGTGAACAAGAATATTTGTTTTACATTTCTTCACTGGGCTCAGAGAAATGTATTCTCTGCTGTCTAAACACTTGATGCAGTCAGGGATCTGGAGGAAAGCCAGCTGGCTTAAGCTCAGCTAGGGCAAGACAGAGGTGACACATGTTGGCAGACTGAGGCACATTGAGGAACTGGCAGGAACTTTCACAGTCTCTTCAGCTGATGGCATTTGTCCATCCATTGTACAAGTGGCTTTGCAATCAACTAGACTGTAATTTTTCCAGGCATCGTCCTGTTATTTTGTGCTTTTACAGCACCCAGAACATTGGGATCATAGCCTATAAAGCTATAAACTATTGTGATAAAAATTATTAACTATACTAAGAAGAGAGACTTCCCAAGCTCATCTCTAGTCTCAGGTTCTCCATGTTGGCAGCACGGCAAGAATGTCTGCCTTTATCTGTGGCTGCACCAACAATGCAGCACTTCCTTACCAAGACGTAGCATGTGTAGTCAATCTTGTCATTGATCCCATGTGATTAAGGAGCACACAACCTGGCATCACCTTTAAACCTCAGCTGGAAACTCTGTTCAATATTAATATTTTATTTCTAAAATAAAAACAACTTCTGTGAGGGCACATAACACTGCTTTTGATTCTTACATTGGTGATCTGTTCCACTGATCTGGAACAGTGGAACATGGAAGCCATGCAAGATTCCATAAAACATGAGCACTGAATATACTCTGTGATCATTAACAGAAACCATTCTTCTCAAAAGTAAGACAACAGAAACATTAATATCAGAGGCTAAAATATGAACATTTTCTTCACGGCAATGTACCTACTGATGTGAGATCAGAGTATCAACAGTTTGGACTTTATCTTGTTGGTTTTCTTTAGCCAGTTAGGTAAGTTCATTGCTCAGAACTTCCTGATGATATTGCTGCTTCATATATTGACTTACTCAAAATGTTAGTAAATGGGAAGTTTGCACTGGCTTCATTTTTCCTGAAGTCCTAACTTAATTATCATTGTTTGATACCAATAACAATTATTAGAGTTTTTCATTATCAGCAAGATACTTCTGAAGCTGATGGAAACTGAAAGTCTCACTGTCTCACTAAATGCTCATTTCACCTGAAAACTGGAATGCTTCTTCAAGCAACCAAATGAAAAGCATAAAAGCCTAACTAGTGTTGCTCCCTCTTGAAAATACAGCTGCAGAGATATATTAATTAAATTATGTATTTTTCCTTATCCACAGATTAAATGTGAGAATTATTTCTGACAGATAATAAAGGAGAACTTGTATGCAAATATGAAAACAGAACAAAGCAAGATATCAGTTTTGCAGAAAACAATCTTACAAATTAATGACATGTTTTTATTCAGTTTGTACTCTATCAGATGAAAAAGGAGAACCCTCATACCATGTGTTTTAGAGGAAATAGCATTTTACTATGCAACTCCCGCTTACTGTCATGATAAGGTTCAGGTGTCATTTTTCATTATGATTGTAGCCCTGGCAGACTAAAAGGTGTTTGCATTTTCTATTCATTCTTACGATTTTTTCCTGTCATCTTTCAGATTCTGAGATGATAATGACTGCAGCCATTCTAGCAGAAAATCCTGAGTTCATTCTATGTCAACCTTTGCCTCTTCCTGTGTTGTTTTTTAATATACCTCACCCATGAACTGGCAACTGTATCACCAGAAGTTACTATGAGACACCTCCTGTATCATCATTGCACCAGAAAATATTTTAAGATTTTTGAAATACATTTCGTGAAGCTCAGTGGCTTTAGGAATATAGCAAAGTTTGTTCAATGATGACAAATATTTTAATCCCTATTAAAATTTTGAGTGTGATCAAAGTTTCATTCTGCTAATGATAGGATTTTACACTGGGCACACATAATACCTCAGTATCTACTGTCGTGTGCTTACAAGCAGCTGTTTTAAAAGGGCCCAAGGCATTTTCATTGTAAACTTCAGAATTCTTTAAAACAACAGTAAGTATCACATTTTTCTCATCTACATGAAGTACTAGTTTAAGGAAAATGAAATTTAGGATTTCACTAGACTAAATTGGTTTCAGGGAGAAATTAGTCATTCTTCTCTCTCTCTCCCTGTCCACAGTGAAGGTAATATTCCAAATACTTAAAAGGGATAAGGGAGTATCAGAAAAAAATGGCATTTTTCAAACAGATGTTCTCATCTCCTATATTGACTAAAACCACTTCTGATTGGAATACCACAAGAAAAAATGTTGCTGTGTGATCCAGTTGCAGCTGACTACCTGTGACAATAGCAGAGGCAAAGCCAGCACCGCTTGTGCAGTACCACAGTTGTTCACTTCCATGATCTGTTCAGGTAAGGTGGGATTTACATCGTTTAACTTCAATTATCAAAATATATGCAAATGATGTTAGTCATACTTAATCCCTCTCCAGTCAATAGAAACAGGCACTTCCAGAACCTAATGCCAGTGTGACATGGCGACATGATTCTAGCATAACAATCTGAATATTTATTTATCAAAATTGCTATTCTATTTTTAAATACTAGAAAAATGATCATTCCCTTGAAAGGGTAAGAATGAATGCTGTGTGGATTTTTTCTCCTCTCTTTGGTGTAATGACTACAAGCATGAGATGGATTTTCCTATTCTGCCCAGTTAAACCTGACTGGCAATGTGTTTGAACTATCATCCAGGAGTGCTGCATACTAAATCTTATCATTGCAGGCTAATCTGCTGTGGAAAGTCTGTCTGAACTTTAATTGCCTTTCGAAACAGAATTTCTTTTTAGGTAACAAGTTGACTGTTTTGATGATTGCCAAGGGGTGGGCTACCTCTCAGACAGCATTCAAAGACATCCAGATGATATTACACCATTTAAAGCTTCAGGTAAATGCATCAGGTAAAGAACTGCTAAATCTAAGCACAGATTTATGGAGCAATAAGAAACTTTTCAGTAAAAGACCAAAAAAATATTTGCCTTCTCTAAATTTAAAGCTCTGTGAATTAATGCTCATGACATTGTTACACATGATGTTGTGCTGCTTTATAAAAGACAAAAAAAAGGCTTTTTCATCACTAAATTCAGAGCACTATGCATTGAGCTGTGTATGTATTTAAACATATAAATAAATAGAAAGAAGGAATTAAAATATCTTTCAGAAATGTCTTTTTACAGCTTTACTAGTTTTGAGGCAGAAAAAGCTTCTCGATTTCTTATTTCTCATTGAGATAAAACCAGAAATATTTAAAATGCATAGATATATGGATATTTACAATGTAAAAATATGCACATGACATATTCAGACCAATTAATAATTTCCCTAGTCAAAAAAGGAAGAAAATCATCCATTTTAATCAGAATCAATGGCAAACCCATCAAGTGCAGTGGGCGGCATTTGTCTATATATCTACATCTTCATTGAATGTAACCAACATCAGGGTCAGTAGAATAAGTTTCATAAGGCTCAGTGGAACTTTTCTGATGTTTATTTGTACAAAGAAAAGGTATTTCTGATGGACAGCATTCTCTCAATCATTCTCTGGCAAAGACAAAAAAACATGATCAGAGAATCATTGAGGGTGCTGGTGCAGATACAGGAACTGCACAGGTAATGGGTAATAACTTCCTGGGAAGCCAGTAAGAAACTGGAGAATATTCTCCTTTTCTGGGCACATGTCTGCTGGAGGTATCCCACTGTAGGGACTTTCTCAGCTCCTAGTGAGAACAGGATTCAATGTCAAAGAGCAGTGCAGAAGGCAAGGCTGCTTTACTTAACAAGGGATTTGGCTGGAAAAGGAAAATAGCAGCAAGAGACGTGAGAAACCGAATTTATACTCTTTGGCTTTGCCTTCAGCAATTTTTTCATGCTAAGAGGCAAATGAAGTCAGTGTTTATTACTCCTAGTACAGCCCTTTAAAATAAACACAAAATTATGGGTTAAATATTAAATAGTGCAATGAATTAAATGCTATTGCTAAGCCAGTAGCAGCACCTTCAGTTAGCCACCTTTTCTCTTTTGTGAGCTGTGACAGATCCATGTCTTTCACCAGTGCTCTACTAGCAACTCAAATACCTTCACTGTAATTTTTTTAGACAAATTCACATACGACTTGAAGTTACAGAACCTCTTAAATTTTTTATTTGTTTAGGATGTCAATATTTCTGCTATAGATTCAGGGAATTATATTATTTCTTAAAACAATAAAAAAATTAGAAGCACTCCTTTTTTTCACTTTGTAGTAATTTCTTAATAAAACTACTACAAAGTGAAAAAAAGTAAAGTAGTATGAAGAACTGCAGCCAAACTATAAGAAGTTAAAGACATAATGGGAAAATGCACAGAAGAGAGTGCACAGGAAATAAAGGAGATCTACAGAGCCTTGAAAACTAAATTCCAGGGCTTCCCTCCTCTGGAGCAAAACTGTGTCCTGGGAGACCAGTCACAAGAAAATGGGGTGTTAATATTGAAACTGCTCAATCCAAAAGCTTAAGCCAATGGTTGTAGGTTAAAGAAACATTGTCCTCTTTGGAGGTTCATCTGCTCTGAAGCTATGTAGGACCCTCAGGACTTCTGCAACCCTCATTTTACAGAGGTTTGGCCATGTGATCATGTGGAGTACTACTGCCTTAGCCCAATATCCTCCACAGGCCATCTCAAGACAGTACTTGAGTGCTACACTGTGACAACTCTGTCTGAGCCCATGTGCTTCCTGCAGTCCCCTTCTCCCACCCACCAAGTATAACAACCTTGCATCCACCATCCTGCACTGCAGACACGGGTCTCCTCTGTGGCCATGTCTTCACCTGGTCAGAATCCCAGAATCTGCCTCTGTCTAGGGCTGTCAGCACAGGGTCATTTAAGTGTACTGAAATGTGTGGAAAGAGGTCATTTTTGGTCATTTTGGTGAACAACCTATATCCAGACTTATAGTACTAGAAAGACATTCAATTGCTCAGAATTGCAGAGAGCTGGAAAGTCAGTTTTCCTTCTGGAGCCCCATAAAATTAAACAGCTACGGCTTTGGAAGGGGAAGTAGCCACTTCCCTTCTTCCTCCAACACTAGGGAGTTGATGAGGATCAGGCCCTCCAGCACGCCTCAGCACTTCTCTGTTGAGACTTACATCTGCCCACAAAATCCACAAAGGACACAAAGAACCTTGTGAAACTACACTAAGCAAGATTAGGTAGTCCCGTGATGGTACCTCAGCATTTTAGTTGGGAAACAGTACATTATGAAATCTGATGTGCTTATTATGGTCAAAGCAGAGTAACAGTCAAAACAGAGTGGATCATATCTCAAAAGAAAAAGCACTTAAGTGTCCACCACTTCCTTCTATCAAAAGATAATTTTAAAGTAAGACACTCTATATGATGTGAGTTTGGCTGTGGGTCTTGCATCATTGTGTAATTGCTTATGTGTTTCTGACTACTTAATTTCAGAAAAAGAAGATGCACAACCAAAGTCCAAAAGCAAACAGTACTTACTCACAGACAATTTACCCATAAATTAACTAATGCGTTTGCTCCACAAAATATAAACTATTCAGGGTCACTGCTGGAACATGCCATCAGAAACACAGTAAGTAAAGTCATTACAATAGGAAGAAAACTGGGGAGTTAGAATACTTTTGTTATTCTTAAGTAGCATCAATGTGAAACAAAAAAATTAGTTATACGGCTCTCATGCATGATTTTAGATTACATGAACTGCTTGAATGCTAAGGTTAAACTAAGTTCACAAAGATCCATAGGGCAAAACAGTAGCTGAGAGTCTTAATGCAATTTTTTTGTTCAAGTGGATTGAATATATAAGGGACATGCATCAAAACATTTCAGTTAAGCAATATTCTAACACTCTTAGCTCAGTGTAAACTGTAGACCATCCCAGTACCAACACAGTGATCAGCAGAGCATAGGCCTTGGATGGAAAGCACTGGGCTTTAGCACAGGGGCGTGGGAGGAGGAGGCAGGGGTCTTTAGTTTTGTCCAAACTGAGAATTTGAAATCTGTCTCATAGAGGCTGAGCAAAGATGTCATTTTTGTCTAATTTATATCCTTATTTTGTCACAGAAGGATACCCTAGGTATTAAAAATTGAAACCTTTCAGATGCTTATTGTAAGTATTATCAAAAACAGAAAATATTCATCTTTTTGGAGAATTGCTCCAGGATCAAAACCTGCAGTATCTGAAATAAGCTCATTCAGAGAGCTATGGGATTGCCAGGAAGGACAAAAACAAGCATGAAATGCTAATTCACTAGCAGAAATCTACAGTAACTTCAATGCAACTGATGCATTCTACTGGATTCCAGGTCAGCCAATAGAGATCAGCATCTCAGGAGAAGAAAATATTCAGCAGTGAAGGTTTTCAAGAAAGCAGAAAAGGGAGACTTTCAGGGCTTTAAGTAGATGGACTTAGTGAAGTACACATTCATCCAAATCATTAGGTTGTATTATTGGTAGAGTTTATAATGCACTATTGTTTCCAAACTACAGTTTCCCCTCCCAAATTATCTATTTGTGTGAGGGGACACAGCCCAACTATAAGAACTTCAGAAAACATACTGTGCTAAAGAAAAGGAGAAACCTAAATAAACTAAAACGAAATGTAAATTAAATCAATGGCCTGACTTAAAGCCACAAAACCATAGAAACACAGTAAAGTCTAAAAATCCACATTGACATTTTTTCCCTCTCTCAAGCTCATAACCTGTGCTTGTTTGGATTTTTTTTTGTCTTCACAAAAAATACTAACAAATATTGTGAAAGTAAAATAATTTTTCCCATAATACTTTTCAATTTTTTTCAAATACTTTACAAATTTCAGATTTCAGTAATGAAAATTGTATTACTGGAAAAATTAGGTTAAGTAAGGAAAAAAATCTTAGAGAATATAAAGAATTATCCAAAGTCTATCCAGCCATCACAAACAGTGGAATCTAAAGCAGAGCCTTCCTGCTTTAGATTCCTTTCGTATGTTAAAATACGAAAAAGTTTTACCCTTCAGGCAAATTAACTGAGTGGCCTTGCACTATATCAGTATGTTCCCTTACTACCCCAAGTCCTTTCTCCCAGGTTGCTTAGACCAGAGCTACAATTAGCATTATGAACAGGTAGCTTATCCACTTCCTGAAGTGCTGGTCTCCAATAGGGGGTGCATGTACCCCTGGAAGTGCACAAGATAATCAACTGGACTGAAGATAATTGTGCTTATTTTATCTTTATTTCTCCTTGTTAGGTTCATTTTCGTTGTCCTGAAATAACTAGTTTCGAACAAGGATCAAAATCACAAGTAACAAGGACTAGAAATTTAACAGGAAGAAGTATTATCACGTAACTTCCAGTCCAGTCTAACAGATACAAGTGACTTGGATCATTCTTACAAACATTAGATTATCCTTCAATTGCAGATGTGTCATTTGAGGTTATTCTTAGGAAATGAGGATACATTCTTAGCTCGGTTTAAATCAGCAGGAATTTTGCCATAGACAGCAAGGGGAATATACCTCCTACAATTTTGCCTTAACAAGATATTTATGTTTGGCAAAAACTGCATCTTGATTTTATGCAAATTATAGGTAAAAATATTTGGCTTACTATGCAAAGGGTTTAAGTATCCAGGTGGCAGAAATTTACAGCATGGAAAGTTCCTGTTATTTGTATGACAAAGTGTTTTGACTTTGCACAAATATTTAGCACTGTACTGTATAAAAGCACTACCAGTTTGAATCAGAAAAAAGATGTGTCAAAACTTAAAGCCTTTCACTTGCCCATCCTCCCTCTAAGATTCCAGCTAGCAAATACTTCTTTAAAATTTTTAGCAAAAGGTAGGAGTGATCAGCAAATAGTATCTCTTTTGTGCAAAACTTTTTCAGCTTTTTTCAGTTTGTTCAGTTCTCCTATACTCTCTTCTCCATGCAAATTCCTTTCACACAGAAAAAAAATTAGAAAATCAAGTCATACAAAACTGTAAACATGCAAGTGCTGTTTGAAATAAACTATTTAAGGTGGCCAACTTTCCATTGGTTTTTGTGGACTGAAGATCGTAAAATAGAATAGTTTGAGCTGAAAGGGACTTTTAAAGGTCAGACAGCCCAAACTCCCCAGCAATGAACAAAGATATCTTCAACTACATCAGGTTGCTCAGAACCTGGTCCAGCCTGACCTTTCTGGGCAACCTGCTACAGTGTTATACCCTTGTTGTAAAAAATTTCTTCCTTATATCTTATCTGGATCTACTCTCTTTTAGTTTAAAAACATTACCCCTTGTCCTTTTGCTACAGGCCCTACTAGACAGCCTGTTCCCATCCATCTTATAAGTCCCCTTGAAGCAGTGAAATGAAGCAACAGCTTCCAAAGTATTTGCCAAATTATCCCTGAAATACTTGCTACTTTCTATGAAGTTACAACAGCAGTAAGTAACTCCAGTAAGTGAGTTACTGACTGAAGAAATGATGGATAAACATCATGAATCTGACTGTCAGTGGGGTTGTATTTATCACTATATTCCTTGCTGAACTCCGTAAGCAGTTAAACAGCACATCTGCAGGACAGGCACACTCCATTGTGTTTTTTGTGAAGGTTAGAGCTGGGTTTTTTCATTAAGAGTTGGGTTTTTTCAGTAAGAGTTGTGACATTCATGCCTCAAGGTGAATTGCTAGTAAATCAGCTCTTCATTGCTTAGTATATATACGTGTTCAGTGCTTTAAGTGATAAGCTGGAATGCAGAGTACCTCACTCTTTTGACTCTGTCTCTTTCACAAAGTAATCAAAACCTACCTAAGAGAATAACTAGATTTTCTGCCCCATTATTAGTCATTTAGGAGGTGGTTGACTTGCTGCTTTAGTAATTGGAAATCATTTTACTGTCTCCAGGTGAAATTTATTCAGGGTAGTTCATATCTATTTTTCTTGTGCCAAAACTGTCACAGAGGAAAATTTCTCTTCCTCATGGTCTCAGAGGAACTGTATGGCCTTCTGACTTCATCTTGTCTGCCTAAGTGAAGCAAGAGTCAGTTGCCTTCCTTTAGAAAGTAGTTTCTTTCCCTTATATATCACTACTAGCTAACTTCTCTAGAGTATCCATTATCCTGAATGCAGATGACCAGAACTACATTCTCAGTTTTAGGAAAAATCCAGAAAAAATAATAGTGCTACCTAGAATGGCATGAATGTTTCCTTGTCCCACATGTCTCTCCTGTTCCTGTCTTCCTATTCCATCATACCTAGCTAGATATGGTTAATTGGATAACCATGTTAATTGGATGGCTAGTTCTGTGATTGAGTCATTTCTATTTAAAACATCACAGATAATTATATATCATAAAATAGCATACGATTTGCATTTCTTACTTCTTTCTTTTATTACTTCTATTACTTTTATTTCTTACTTCTTTCTTTTTATTATACTTTGCAATTAAAATTTCATGACCAGAGGTTACTAATGTCAGCTTCATATGCATTTCAAGACTGATGGGAAGATTTAGCACAGAATTATTTTCTAGATATTTCTCTGGGTGGCTAAAGTGAATTCCTTGCCATGACAAAAAAAATCTGCCCACATTATTTGCTGTTTCTGGTTCTTTACAAGAGGTATCAGGGATTCATAATTCCATTGTGATATGTGCAATATCACCCAAACTCCTACACCTCAAGTTATTCAAACATATTCAAATGCCATTTCAAAGGTGGAGCAGGTCTGATAGCACAAATATTCAGAGATAAAATCTCTCACACATTCATAAAAAGCATGAAAAAATGAAAAATCTAATAAACACCAAGGTTTGTTTATACAATGGTGAAGAACAATGTAATATACTTCTGAAGTAAAAGGACAAGTGTACTCTTGAAAAAAGTAATGAGATGATACATTTTTACACTGATTTGAAGGCAAAGGTCAGTTTCCCATGGATTTTGCTAGAAAAAAACTATAATGAAGTACAGGTCAAGTTATTTTGGACTTCTCTGGTATAACAACAGCAAGGAACAATTTCAGTAAGTAAATGCCTTTAAACTACTGAGAAAAATCAGCCTGCCTTTCTCTGAAAGCATCCCAAGATTCAATTTTACATAAACTATTCCAAAGTCAAGGACTCCAGTCAGTGGCAAATCAATACAGCAATTTTGATATAGAGTAAGGTGTGGCTTTCTAGTTTACTGCAGTGAATAAACAAAACATTGGAATTCATAAAACCAAATATATCTGTTTCACTGACCTTGAAGCTGGCGTCCTTTGTACAAATCCTTTGTTTTAGTTGGATGAGCTCTGGCACCATTATCACATTTAGGTTGTTCATATCTAAAGAACAGGGAGAGAATAAAACCAGTCAAAGTTAATGTCATTTAGAATGGATTTATTTCCAGTTTATTCAGGGAACAAGCTTTTATGTCAATCAGAAGGGGCAATGCAAATTCATCTGCCTGTTTTCCACATATCTCAAAAAAGATATCATTATTCTCCTGGGGTTGATACTAGACTAAAAATTGTTATCTATTACAAAGCACATTCTACAGGGATGAAAACTGAGGAAGAAGAAAACTATGGGAAATATCTATACAATTAAAAAATAAATCTGAAAACAAAACCTCCAAAAATCTCCTAAAAAAGCCGCCAAAGTCAGGCTCCTCTCTCAGCTACCAAATTAAAAAATCAAAAACTAAGATGAATTCTGACACCTAACACAGTATTCATGTTGTGAAACACCAGAGAAGTGATTTCAAAATCACGGTACTGTAATCCGCTACTGACGTAGCCTTAAAACTATGTGCTGTATCCTCTCCAAAAAGCCATTCATTTACACAACAAGGTCTCAGCATGAACAGCTAATATTTTGTACATGAGGGACAAACTGAGAGGCTTTCCAGAAGGAAGGGAATTGGGCTGGAACAGCTTGAAATGGATTGTGAAAAAGACTGAATCTCCACCTGCTACTTGAATATTCTGGTTCCTCTGTGCTTTCTGAGTTTATTTAAAGTCACTTAGTTACTGCAGATGGTAATAAGAAATTCCATTATTTGAACTTCCAACCAACACTGAATTGTGCACCACCACTAGCAGTAGTTTTAATGCAAGAATGGGAGCTGTAGGAGCATCTGCTGCTAAATCTCTCCCTTTTCCTTAGTTCCCACTACCATGAACTACTAGTTCATGGTGGGTTTTCATTCCACTTGACAGAATCTCTTAAGAATGAATTTTATTTTCTAATTCTCCTAAAAACTCTTAGCCATGTAACTTGTATCCATATACATGTGTGTGCACATATATAACTGTCCACTGAATGAAAGTTATTTTGTATTTTACATAAGGGCTTGTCTTTCTTTCAAACTCTCCTAGTCTAAATTCCTAGAAATTACAGTTACTGAGTGGCAAACTAATATGTCTAATTAAGATACATGAATCTAAACTTCTTTTACAAAATATTCTTTCCAAAAGTATTAAATTTCTGCCCACTTTAGACTGCTCTTAAGAATGACACCTAAGTATTCTGATGTTAATTACCAGAAAGAATTAAAATACCTTCAAGGATCTACTAGAGAGCTTGTGG
>VZTY01004679.1:0-22675 GCA_013400935.1 Turnix velox
ATAATATTACATTATTCTATTATATATTATGTATATAATAGAATATATAATGTATATATAATACAATGTATAATATTATGTATATAATGTATAAAATTATATAATATTATTATTTGGAAACTTTTCAAGAATCTAAAGTGAATTTTCCAAACTGGAAACAAATAAGCCATAGACTTATCTGTGTCCAAAATCCTGTTCAATAGATGTTTCCTGTGAGGGGAGTGAGACACTGGAAGATGTTGCCCAGAGAGCTTGTGGATGCCCCTTCTCTGGAGGTGTTAAAGGCCAGGATGGATGAGGCAGTAAGCAACCTGGTCTAGTGGGAGGTGTCCTTGTCCATGGCAGGGGGGTTGTACCCAGGTATGATATTTAAAGTCCCTCCCAGCTCAATTCAATGATTCAATCATTCTATATAACTCTGAATTTCAAACCCAACCAAAAGCTCATTTAGCCCTCAAAACCTACAATTCTCTATTTAATTTTTTCTTGTATTGTCTTTAGCAATTGACAGAAAAGTACATTTAGTTTCAGAATCTCATAGAAATCAGTCATGTGTTAAAAATCACAATTAATTCTGGGACGAGGAAATAATAAGGCATAAACATTATCTATAACCATACCTGGTTCTCACTAGAACAGACTCCAGCAGCTGAAGCATGAATTTTCTAATACAAGAAATACCTTAGGAATTTATGCATTTTGCATTTTCCTTTACCTATCATGTGAATATATTTAAAACTGAGGGGTGTAGAGAAGTGGGCTTTGGACTCTTTTCCCAAGGAACAGGCAATGGGACAAGGAGAAATAGCCCTTAGTTGTGCCAGAGAAGGGTTAAACTGAATATTAGGAAAAAAAAAAATCCAATTAAATGTTGTCAAACCTTGGGGAAAGCTTTCTAGAGAAGTGGTGGAGTCACCATCCCTGAAGACAGGTAGATGTGGTGCAGAAGGATTTGGTTTAGTGGTGGACTTGTCCATGCTAGGTCAGCAGCTGGGCTCCATTATCTTAAAAGTCTTTTCCAACCTAAATGAATCTACGATTTTATGATTATAGAATCATAGAATGGTTTGGGTTGGAAGGGACCTTTAAGATCATCTAATTCCAACTCCCCTGCCATGGGCAGGGACACCTCCCGCTAGACCAGGTTGCTCCATGCCTCATCCAGTCTGGATCATGGGTACCCCTAACCCCTGCAAACATCTTCACAGTTCCCGTACTGCTACTCAGCTGCAACTCCTGCTCTAAGATGACCCTTTGTAGCCCACAAACATATAGGAACATCTATCCCCACCCTGTCTCCTGGCCAGGAGGAGCGCCTCTCAGCATCTCATGGTAGAACTGATGCCAGTCCAAGTACCAAATAAATATTCTGAATATTTTATGTGAATAAAAACTGGTATTCTCTCTTCTTACTGGTTAATCAGACTTGGGGTAATTAGGCAGTTGTGTTAATTTGGCTAAGTAATCATTGCAAAATTTCATGCTAATATCTGCAATTCACTTCTATCCATTTTCTAAGTTGATTTTTTTCCTATTTGAATAAACAGAGCTTCAAATAAGGATTTAAGAGTGGTAAGTATGGCTCATGAAACAAAGAAAAACATTTGTGGATTTTTTTTTTTTAATTGAGTTGATTCTTACTCCCAAAGGCAACTCCACATAGATCTCAGTGACTTCTTGAATTTTTTTTTTAACATCTGCAAATTTTTACCTTACCTAAGGCTAAAATCCCAGCCTCTCTTCACTCAATTAGTAATTATCCAGCTGTGTGATTGTCAGTTATTAAGCAAATCACAAAAAAACCAAACAGGGGTGGAGATCCTGAGATCCAAAGAGGAATGTGAGTGTAATTTGGGAATCTTGAAATGAAAAAGCTGTGATGCTCAGCATTCCTGGAGCAGCCAAGAAAGCCCAGCTCTTTTGTCTTAGCCAAAGAGGGTAAAAGGAGACAAGAGGAATAAGCAAAGTAGGGTTTCCATTGTATCTTATACCTTACAGTATAAAGAAGAGAAGATTTAGGGAGGAAATCAGGCTTTATTAGTTATAGTTCCTGAAGCATCCCATTTCTCCTACTATTTACCTACCAAGGGTGTTATAATTCAAGTTTCAGAAGGTCCCTAAATGTTTAGGCACCTCAACATAAGACAAAACTAAAAAATTACAAAGGAAAAACTATGTTCTCTTACAGCAAAGTCCTTCACTTGGGGGGAGAGCAACACTGTTTAAGACTAATGATAGTTTATACTTGAGGAACTTAATGCAGTGAGCACAATCAATCGATATTTGAACCAAGCAGCAAGGAAGTGTCCTCATTAAGCCCTCATGTGTAGTTCAGAGCTACAGGCTTCAAAGGGGTAAACTCGCCTTTAAAGCTTTCTGTGTTTGAGCTTACACTGGATTTTTTTAAACCAAACTTCTCAAAAACAGGCTATTAAAGAAAGAAATAAAATAAACAGGGGTGCATTAATACCCTTCCTCCCCACCAAACACAATAGGTTTAAACTAAGAACATGTTCAATCCCATCTTCTTCACAAAGAGGGATTTAAATCCTAAACAGGAAAAATTAATAAATTTATCTAGTGCCAAATTACTCCTTTCAATTTGCTTGAGTCCCCTCAGTCTTTGTAAAATGTCAAACTCGAGTAAAATATCAAGTATGTGCAAAATGCAATGCAAGTGACACATTCCTGAACCTAGAACCATCTGGCAGATCACACTGAAGTATGAGGTCACATCAAAAAGAGGGATTAAACCAGGAAAGAATAATATCACAAATTATTGTCATGCTTTGTCAATTCTGCCTTGCACATGGTGTAGCCACAAGTTAAAAAAAAAACAAAACAACCACACAAAATCAAAATTTTCCATTTTTTGAGCTACCAACTGAGCAACCTGCCTATGGCAGGGGGGTTGGAACTAGATGAGTTCCCTTTAAGGACCCTTCCAACCTAAAATATTCTATGATTTTACCAGAAATGCAGAGAATAAAAGGAACAATTAAGGCTAATGCTATAATGTAACAGCCTCTAAAGATATAAAAATGAGTTGACAGACAACTTGAGAATGAAGCATAGCTAAGGATGAGGAATGTTTTCAGATTCTCCCCTCTCCTCATTTTTTTAAATGATGAGTGACCTGACTACCACATGTCACTGTACTAGATGCTGTTCCAAGTGGTTATCAAGTAACCTGTTAAAAAAAATTGAGGAAATATATTCAACTAAAACACCTATTTATGTCTCCATTAAAAAAAAATCATTATTAGAATGATGCCAGAGCAGGGTGAAGTCCTTGTTCTAGGAGACGGGCACAGATACTCAAACTCAAGACTGATGCTGTTTTCCTCATACACACCCAAATATCTCTTTAGGTGCTCTCTCCTTGGAAGAGTTAAAGGCCAGGCAAGATGAGGCATTGAACAACCTGGTCTAGCAGGAAGTGTCTCTGCCCAGGGCAGGGGGGTTGGAAGTAGATGGTTTATAAGGTCCCTTCCAACCACAACCATTCTATGATTCTATGAATTCTAAATCACAAATTAGCAAGAGTCTATTGTGTGGCAGATAGCATTTACTGTGATAATTTTTTGCCTTCTTCCTTCTCTTCACTCTGTCCTCGAAATGCAAGTAGCCAATGAAATCAGTGACAGTCACAGAATCAGAATTGCAGGAGACCTTCCAAAGCCATCTGGTCTGACACCCTGCACTAGATCAGGTTGCTCAGAGCCTCAGCAAGCCTGGCTTGAATGTCTCCAGGATTGGTGGGGCCTCCACCACCTCTCTGGGCAACCTGGGCCTCACCACTCTTGCGGTGAGGAACTTCTTCCTAATGTCCCATCTAACCTTGCCCTGCTCTAGTTTCAAACCCTTGGAACCCTAACACAGAGCCGAAGAACTCCTAAGTGCCACCACTGCTCATTCTTGGAGCAAAAGATACCCACCACCGCCACAGATACCAGCCTTTCCTTTCTCTCCAAGCGTTCCTTTGAAGAAAAGGCATTATTTTGTTAAGCCTGTGCCATGATGATGCTCCCATTAATATTTCTTTTGAAGTTTTATCCACTCTTTTAAACTGATGTGCTTCAAATATACATATGATTAAGAAAAAAAATAATAAAAAATAATAAATCAATCATTAATTATCATGTAGTCATAAATCATACATCACAGTTGTCTGTAGCTCTGAATAGGAGATAATTGCACTAATGTTGTTAATAGTGAATGGCAGATGGCTGAGTGCCTTCAGATTAAATACATTTAATCCTTCAAACATTTCCAGCCTATGCATCCTGGGCACGTATTTACAGCTTCCAAACTCTTCTAAAACCAGGTTAAATATTATTTGGTGTCTGAGTAAGGCTCTGTGCTATAGCTCAGCAAATACTCCTGAGCCATGGGGTGGCTATTTCCACACTATCTCCACATCTGTTTCCAGCACCGAAAATCTCTTCAGGCACAGTAGATGTCTCAAGCTGGATAAATCAACTGAGATAGCCTCAAATGACCCAAAAACTTTCTCAGGACTGAACTATGTAATTCCCACAGCCTTATGGAACTATTGAAGTTCCTCCATCCTTATTGGACTGCCCTGTGGGTAAAAGAATTTCTGCAGTGCTGTGATTTCACCCTGGGCTGCTTTCCCGAAGCAGAAGGGTCTCAGGACGTGGCCTCAAGCTATCTTCCTTAATTCCTACACTCAAGAAGGTTTCATCTTGCCCTATTTGGGGCCTTATGATAAATTTATACCATTCCAGACCATTTAGCCAAGGGAAAGTCAGAGGGAAAAGGGAGAGAGGTTCATGTTTGCTGTCAGGAGTTATTTCTCTTTCTAAAATAGGTGTGTTTTACCTATTTGGAATAGGTAGCATTTGCTAGTGTTCTATAAAACCATATATATTTAGAAGAAATAAGGGATGTTAAATACCACAAATTATTATTCCAATGAAAAAAAGAAAAAACAAAAACCTGCAAACATTGGGGGATTTTTTATCCTTTGAGAAAAAAATCAACAGAAATCCCTCAGGTCAACACAGCTTTTTGAACCAAAAATCTTTGCACCAAGGAACTGCTTTCCCCATGTGGTCACTCACTAATATTTATAAGGGAAGGTCACTTTGAATGCCACCAGTAGATGAAAAAACAGGAGGGAAGGAGGGTTTTTCTGTCTTCAGTGAGCTGGCTGATTCTGCAAAGTGAGAGCCGACATTGACATTACACGAGGGAAAGGTTGTCGTGGTCTCAATGTCCCAGCTCTGCTGCAGAAACAAAACAAAACAGAGAGGAAAAAAATGAAAAAAAAAAAAACACATGTGGATACTTTTTCAAATAAAAGCCATGCCGAAACATTAAAACTCTGATCTCTGGGAAATATAAATAAATGCTTTAATCTCAGCTTTGAAACAGTTATCTCCAATCTCCTTTAAAAAATAAGATTGGAGGGAATAAAATAAAAAAAAAAGAGCCCTAAAGAAACTGAATATCCTTTTGTAAAATTAGCCAGTCACTTTGAGGGTTTAGTGGAGGGAAATGGCTGTAAACATCTTATGTGCTCAGCTGGTGGTAGAAAGCAGACAGAAATGACAATTTTGGGTATAAATAAGGAAAAGCTGAGATTTG
Organism: Turnix velox; assembly: GCA_013400935.1. Classification (NCBI taxonomy): domain Eukaryota; kingdom Metazoa; phylum Chordata; class Aves; order Charadriiformes; family Turnicidae; genus Turnix; species Turnix velox. Next base: position 5,614 of record VZTY01004679.1, read on the forward strand.
AAGGGAAGATTGTAAGCAGGATCCGTGGCAGGCAATGACAGGAAATTCTCTAGGTGAATGTGGCCTGTGGAAAAATTAAGGGAAAAGTGAGGGATTAATGAAGGATTCCTATTTATTACTTGATTTCTTTATTTCTTTGTGTTTTCCTGGCACGCGTGTGAATTATTACCTCCTAAAAGAAAGAAAGAGAAAAAAAACCCCAAAAAACTGTGATGAATAAATAAACAGCTCTAGAAATCTTCAATAGGGTCCTTTACCTTGCAGGGAATATTATCATTGGCTTTTGATACAATTTCTGCTGCAGGGAAAGACTTTCAAAGCTGCGAATGCTGAAGTATTGCCAGGCACTCAAAGACCCCCTGCCGCGCGCGTCAAACTAAGAAATCTCTCTGAACTTGTCGAATTAAAAGTCATCTCTCCCTCTCTGCAACCCCTGCATGAGCTGGGAAGCTCTGGCCTCATTTTTTTAATTTTTTTAATTTTTTTTTTAGGTTTTTTTTTTTTTTCCTAGGCCTTTCCACCATAAACAAACGCAGCCCGGAGCATCTTTATTCTTTGCTGGGTGAGTAATTAAAATTCTTTAACAAACCCTAATTGAAGGCGATGAATTTCAAAATGTGGTTCTTAAGAAGGAGGCTAGAACATTTTTTTTGGGAGACCACCTTGCTTTCCCCAGCCCCAAATTTCATTTCAAAGGTAAAAAAAGCAAACAAACTTCCCCAGCCCCAAATTTTGTTTCAAAGGGTAAAAAAGTAAAGCAGCTCGTTAAGATCCTGGCTAAGTGGCTTTATTTTTATTTTTTCTTTATTTAGTTTGTTTGTACATCAAGAGGTTGAGCCAAATTTAATACATCTCAGCAGGATTTATGCCTTTCTGGAAAGTCATAAGGCTTAATTACTGAGAGAGCAAAGAGGAGGCTGCTGTTAAAATATGAACAAAGGAGAAAGTCTTCTTCGTTTCTCAAAATCATTATTTATATATTCCCCCCAAAAAATTAAAGAATATATTTACTGAAGGGTTTGTATTTTTTTGGCAAGCCTCTTTCATCATCCTAACCATTGCAAATATTCACTTTTTTTTGAATCTGAATATGGCAGAAAGATGAATTTTATTTTTGAGAACATTATTGTAATGCTCAATTCTAGTGTTTTTGATGCTGCCAAGGAGAGCAAGTGCTGTTATAAAAAATAATTTCAACTTAACAAAAGGAATGAAATAAAAAAATCTCTTTGGGTTTTAATAACAGGCATTAGACATTAGTAAGAAATTCCATCCCATGGAGGTGCTGAGACAATGGAACAGGCGGCCCAGAGAAGTGGCAGAGGCCACATCAAGCCTGGAGAGATCCAAGGCCAGGCTTGTTGAGGCTCTGAGCAACCTGGTCTAGCACAGGGAGTCCACGCTGCGGCAGGGGTTTGGACTAGATGGCCTTGGAAGGTCCCTTCCAACCCTATGATTCTAATTATCACAGAACATTAACCTAAAGGCAGTGGAACATAGGACAGTGCCTGAGAAAATAATCTCTAAGGTAACTTCGCAGAGAGCTCAAAAATCTAAATGAAATGTTTTTGAGAATACTTTTAGTATCTCTCTCTCTATTAAAAGCAAATCCCTTAGGTTCATCTTTTTGGATTTTTTTTTTCCCTAAGCTATGTTTTTAAACTGGTACTTCTGGCTATAAATAGAATAATAGAATGGTTTGGGCTGGAAGGGGCCTTAAAGATCATCTAGTTCCAACCACCCTGCCCTGGGCAGGGACAAATAATCGTTTTCAATGTATTTTGTTCTGGATTTTTCCCCAGCAAGGCTTGAGGCTGAGGTTTTTTAAGGGAATTTTATTATTATAGTATTAAAGAAAGGAAGTTGCAGTAAGGCCACCACTACTACAAGTTCTGGGTATCCCTCTGCTTCTGCTGGTTATGATGCCTCTGGGAGACCTGAGACAACAGCACAGCATGTTCTACGTTAGTCAGCAACTGGTCTGACTAGTAGAGGTAGAATGAGGATCTAGCTATGTCCACTAGAAGACCCAATGCCAAAGTAGAAAATACAGAAGCAAACTAAGGCCCAGACTAAGCTATCTAGTAATAGGTTTGTGAGTCAGATGTTACTTCTTTCCTGGGGCTCAGCCCATTCCAGAGGCTATGCTAAACAGGCAATATGGAGAACAGTGCATCAAATTCGGATCTTCTCTGTGTTCTGGAGCTGTTTCACATTACCTCAGTAGCCTTTAAACCCTTAGATGTCCACATTCCACCATCTCACACACAGAACACACAACATCAATCTTCACTGGTAGATTTCAGAGACCAAATTAATAAAAAAAATAATAAAAAAATTAATGAAAATATCTTAGACTTAGCAAAACATTGTATTGGCAACAAATGCAGCAGGACCAAAAGCTAAATCATAAGTTTCTACCAAGGTGCAGTCTACCATTGGCCCCTTCCAACCCACACCATTCTATGATTCTATGATTTATGATTGCAACCAATCAAAAGATGAAGGGGGCCCATACCCTGCCTTCTGCATCCTTGTATCCTCACTGGGTAAAAGTGAACCTTAGTCTTTCCTTCAGACCTGCTGTGGTGGTTTATGAAACCCTGGTTTCGCAAATGTCACACACATAGGTTAAGGCCAGGAAGATGCTGGGAATGCTGGAGCCCATCTGCTGTGATGGGGGGGGGATGAGAGAGCTGAGGAGGTTCACCACGGAGAAGAAGTTTGTCACCAGGAGGGGGACGAACTGGAACAGGTTGCCCACTGAGGTAGTGGACGCCACATCAAACCTGGAGACATTCCATGCCATGTTTGCTGAGACTCTGAACAACTGGATCTAGTGCAGGATGTCCCTACTCACTGCAGGGAAATTGGACTAGATGGTCTTTGAAGGCCCCTTCCAACTCTATGATTCTGCGAAGAAAAGGTTCTGCAGAGATCTTACAGCCCCTTCCAGTACCTAAATGGGCATATAGGAAAGACTCCTGATCAGGGAAGGGAACCAGAAGACAAAGGTGAATGGTTTTAAACTGAAAGAGAGGAGATTGAGATGAGATATTTGGAAGAAATTCTTTGCTGTGAGGTCAGTGAACCCCTGGCCCAGGCTGCCCAGAGAAGGTGTGGCTGTCCCATACCTGGAGGTCTTCAAGGCCAGGTTGGATGGGGCTTTAAACGTGACCAAGACCCATCTGTTCTATCAGGAGGTGTCCCTGCCCAGGGTAGGGGGTTGGACCAGGTGGTCTTTAGGATCTCTTTAAACCTAGGTCATTCTATGATTCGCTTCAGACATATCAAGGTGATTAATTTATCACCTGTATAGTGTACAACATCTTAATACTTCATAAAATCAACAAAACCCATCAAATATGACAAACGGAGGCAAATCACCACTTCCAAACTTCATCCCTGCTATAAATCTGGATTAATGAAAGCAACGTGATTATAAAGAGACTCTCATTTTGCAGGATGTGAAGGACACTGGACAAAAAACTGTAGCAAGGAGACAGCATCCAATATTTTATGTGGAAAAGAAACCCCAGTGTGGCCCAGCATGAGCATTTAAAGACTGTAAAGGCTTCTTTAATTTCACTGAGCACTCACTGTAAAGTTGAGAGAAGATCACTAGCTTAGAATAAAAAAAAAAAAAAAAACAACCCAAACAACCCAAACAACCCAAACTACTGAAATATGAGTCACATCTATGAACAAAAGTGATCAAAGACGACTTGGTTGCCAGAGCATCTTCAGTTTATTCCACTGCAGTAGACAGATTACTTGATTGAAAGGTGTGTGAATGTACAGCACCCAGGTCTCTGTCTGCTGTCACTGGGCCTGAAATTCTCATTTGTTATGTCTGACTTCCTTTATCGATTTCTTTTTCCCTAAGAAGCAGCAGCTGGAGTGGGGTTTGTAACATTTGGCAACAGGTTTACAACAAAACAAATTAATATTAATTCTTCTCTCCCCCCTCCAAGCTGAAATAATAATTTTAAGAGCTGTGATAAATTCCAAACTATCCAAAGGTTGTTTCCACTCATACCCTGACTCTACGACAGTGATATTGTATATTCTTGCATATCTAGAGGCTCTCAGACAACCTTTTTCAGTGGAGAAAAAGCAAATTAATCTCTTATACCATTGTCACGTAACAGGTTAATGCAAGTAATATATTCCATTTTAAAAAAATAAAAGAAAAAACCAACCAAACAAAACAAAACAAAAAACCCCAGAAAACAAAACTCTGCTTATAAAACCCAACCCCTTTTGTGCCATAAATCTAATACGTATCTTGGGTGGAAAATGAGGATACCTTAGCAAAACTCCCCAAGTTACTGCTTTGATCCAGCAGCTCGATATTCTGTAGACAAAACTGTTGGCAGCTGTTGCCTTGATAATTGGAGCTGAGGCTCTGCTATTTCTGAAGACAGCAGAAGAGGGAGTAAGTGAATGTAAACCCAGGTTCTGAGTTCAACGAGAAGCATAAAAGCAAGGCAGAGCAACTCTCTCTTCTCTGAAACAGCTTAATTTCCATTCCCTAATATATGATTTTCCACATACTGTGCAACATTAGCATGGATAGAATTGATTTTTATTTTCTTTAAACTGAAATTTCTTTTGTGTTATTCCTGTGTCTTTTTTATTTAGATTATTCCAGATTCTTCAGATTCTTTACTATTCACATTTCTTTTTCAGATTATTGTTCAGAATATTATTTTTTCCTTATTATTGACATTATTCAGATTATTATTCAGAATAGTATTTATTCTTTATTTTTAACTCTGTTATCCAGATTATTATTCACTTTATTATTCAGAATGGTACTAATTCTTTACTATTCTTTAGATTATTACAGGTTTTTCAGTGTACTGTCAGATCAGCAATTAGAATGAAACCTAACTTTCTACAATAGATTTAAAGCAGAGATAAAAACAGAAGCCCAGGGAGAAAGTCCTTAGCAAAGTTTGCTATCAGATGACAAGCTTTGTAGATTGAACAAAAATCGTAAGTTTAGCCTTATGAAGAGGTTCAATCCCTCACATCAGGACTGATTTTACTGTTCCACATGAGGTACTAATCACAAAATAACTGAAAAAAAGTTTCAAGAACTATTTTGCCTTGTTTTTTTTGTTTGTTTGTCTAGGTGTAGGCTAGAGTATTTCAATCCTGCCCCCTCCAAAACATTAAATATCAGAAATTATCTGAAGTAATTCAATACTTCACTTGCCATATAGTCTGAATATTAGCAGACAGTAATAAGAAAAATACCTTGGTGTAATTACTATGCTCTTAATCAAGCTGTTCATCCTGGTGTCTCAGGAATGAGTTTAGAATAGGAAAGGAAAAAATAAAAGACACTTATTTTGGGGCAATCCTGACTATATGTAAGATTAAAATATTGAAAATAATTATTAGCAGGTTGAAAGAAAAGATTCTGATTTTTTTAAGAGGGTCCATATTTGCTGCTTTCTTTGGTTTGAAGCAATCTCAGAAAGCTTCACATATGCAGGAGCTCAGTAACCCCTGGTTCCCACCACCACTAAGTTTCTTTGCTCCACATTTTGCTAAAATCCATCTATTTTATGTTTCTGAGTCTCATTTTGAGCTGTTCCTGAAAGCAAAGAGCTGTCAGACCCTTAAAGGGCTTTGACAACAACTAACACTTGTGTGAAATCTTGGAATAGGGAAAACAGAGAAATATGACAGAGGAATCTCTACTTAATTTGTCAAGAAGGAAGGAAGAGAATCTACTCTATTAACAAATAAACAGACAATAGGATGATGTAGAACTGGGGAATTCCGTGGGTTGGAAGGGATCTTTATCATTAAGTCCAACTGCTAATTGTTGTGATTATAATTAAAACGTTGCCTATCTGGGAAAGAAATCCTTCCAAAAGGTTGAAGAGAAAGGAAAAGCAGCTTCACTGTACCTAAGAGACTGAGAATGGGGTGAGAATGGATGCCCTCCATTTTACCCGCAGAATCTTCAAGGGTTTGTCTGTACAAGGCCCAATTAACTGGGACAGGTATCTTACAGGGAAGCTGAGATCTTCCCTTGTGATAGAAATGTTCTTTAACTGGCAAAAATTCAATCACAAAAGTTTCCCACAGGCTGAGGCTCTTCACTACAATTCATTCCTGTACTCACAGTAACAAAGCAAATTTGGAACACAACATAAAAGGGAAGAGTATACAGATATAGCAATATATAATTTTAGATTTGTTCTCTTCAAAATACATGGATAAGAAGTGAATGGAAAGAAATTTTATTGTTCTGGTGGGGCTTTTTGGTTTGGTTTTTTGTTTGTTTGTTTTTTTCTTTGTTATTTTTGTTGGAATTTTTGGGGTTTTTTTTGTTGTTTTTTGCCCTTTGACTTGTTCTGATATTTTCAGTCAATTATTGGGAGATCCTGCCCAGGGGAGGGGTTGAGGCCCCATCTCTGGAGGGATTTAAGAGCTGGGAAGAAACAGAGCTCAGTTCCTGTGGGAGCTGGGTTGATGGTTGTACTTGATGGTGTTAAAGCTACCTCCTCCCATTCTATGATTCTAATTTAGAAAATTTGAAACAAATTGCACAGGCTGCTTCCCCTTCCCTGCTCAGAGTAATGCAGGGAGAGCATGGAGTGTTATCTGTCAAACTCCATGCTGAAGAGAAGAAGGACTTGACAGAGTTATCACAGAATGGTTTGAGTTGGAAGGGACTTTAAAGATCATCTAGTTCCAACCGCCCTGCCATGGGCAGGGACACTTCCCACTAGACCAGGTTACTCAACGCCTCATCCAGCCTGGCCTAAAACACCTCCAGGGAGGGGGCATCCACAACTTCTCTGGGCAACCTCTTCCAGTGTCTCATCAAGAAAACACTTCATATTGCAAAAAAATTAATATTAGTGATCACTGCATACAGTTACAAATGCTGTTTTATCTATTCAAGTGAACAGTATCAGAATGAATTCATCACAATGCTGAATTTTGAAACCCCTTGGCAGACAAAATTAAATCTGAAGGAAATTATGGACAAAATGAAAACAACTTCTGAAATGATCCAATCTTATAGCACAATGCTAATATTTGTATTCAAAGATACATTAATATAGAATCATATAATGGTTTGGGTTGGAAGGGACCTTAAAGATCATCTGGTTCCAACCCTCCTGCATGTAAACTAAAGCATGTGATATTTCACATTTCATTTCAGAACTATGTCAAGTTCTTAATTTTAACTTGTATAACTTATAATTTTACAGAATAAGTTGGGTCTGAATTCCTACATTGTCCTAATGATGTCTATAAAAAATTTCAATATTTTAAAAACATAAAAGTTGGAAGAACTTACAGAAAGACATTTATGCTTTTACCAACTGCATTAACAGAACCCTACAGAAGCAAATTTCAAGATAAAAATGTGAAATTCAGAGGGCATGCACTCAAAAGCCAAACCACTTGAGAGGATGCATTAAGTATTTGATTATGGACTAAAAAAAGGCTGAAAAATGTTTGATTTGTTCAGCCTTCCCACGTGAAATCAGAAAAGGAATATGATTACTGCCCACAGTGATAAACAAAAGCTGCAGAAAAAGGTTCAAGCCTGGGAATAAATGAGAATAAATGCATGTAACTGTCAATCAATACCAAAGGTGGAGACCCAGAGGGAAAGCCCTAACCATCAAACCTAAGATCTTCTGCAATGCTAATTCATCCTTAACGATGGAAACAAATCCTGACCAGAAAGATCCATTTATACTTCATTTCTTGGGACAGCAGAAGCTGGTGATTTTGTGACCTTGTCCAGATCTGTGCTATTTAGATTTCTTAGGAAAGGAAGAGAAGGAAGAGACAGCAGGTGGAATGTATTTTAAGGGCAATCTGAAAGGAATAATTTTCAAAGGCACTAGACACATTCTAAAGCAAGATTTCTATTTATGATGCATGGTCCTACACCAGGGGTTAAGAAGGGTCAATAAGGTGATTTAGGTTGGGATATCAGTTGCTTATAGAATCAGAGAATCATAGAACTGTTTGGGTTGGAAGGGACCTTCAAGATCTTATAGTTCCTACACTCCTGCTATGGGTAGGGACACCTCCCACTAGATGAGGTTGAAGTACTAGACTCTGCTCCTTACAGCTAACAGTGTATCTCTCATTACATTTGGTCTCTTACTCAAGTCCCCATTTTTTTAAATCCTTACTACTTCCTGAAATTTACCCAGACTCTGAGATTTTCCAGCGATTTCCATGAAGTTGACTGCAAGAAGTAACATGAGCCATTTTACCCTAAGAGTAAGATAAGGTAATTTTAAACTCAACTAGAGCAGAGTTTCTTCCTGGTTCCTGCTCACAAATAGAATCCTAGAATCATAGAAGGGTTTCAGTTGTCAGGAACCTTAAAAATCATCTTGCTCCTACCCCCCTGCCATGGGCAGGGACACCTCCAACACGACCAAGTTGCTCAATGCCTCATCCAGCCTGGCCTTAAACACTTACAGGGATTGAGGGGACATCCACAACCTCTCTGGGCAACCTCTTCCAGTGTCTCACCACCCTCATAGGGAAGAACTTCTTTCTTATCTCCAGCCTGAATCCCCCCCTCTCCCAAGTTAAATCCATTATTCCTAGACATGCTATCACTTGCCATTAGGAAAAAATACCTTGCATTAGGAGGAAATGGCATTAAAGGGAAAAGATAAATGTCCTCAGAAACCTGCTGTAGGCTGTTTGTACTTTCATATTACTGATAGAGAGGTGGTGGAGGCAATGGTTTAAACAAGAGCAGGGCAGGGTTAGATGAGATATGAGGAAGAAGCTCTTGCCCATGAGCGTGGTGAGACATTGGCTGAGGTTGCCCATAGAGGTGGTGGATGCCCCATCAAGCCTGGAGACATCCAAGGCCCTGCAGGCTTGCTGAGGCTCTGAGCAACCGGATGTAGTGCAGGATGTCCCTGCTCACTGCATGGGGTTGGATTAGATGGCTTGGAAGGTCGTCCACCACTTCTCTGGGCAACCTGGGCCAGTATCTTGCCACCCTCACAGGGAAAACTTCTTCTGAAAGTAGGCTGGGAGCTATCAATATACACTTGCCCTGTTTTCATATGAATCTTTGGGTATTCATAATTGATCAAACACAATATCGTGCAAGACAGAGCTTTGATCTGATCTCAAGACTGTAAGTTTTTCATGTGTTTATGCTGTACCTTAGTTTTTTCCTATAACTAAACTGCAAATATATATCAGGGAAGACTCAGTCCAACCAGTAACTTGTCAGAACACAAGAACACTTTCTTACTGAATCGCTTGGTGGCTGCACATTCAGATATAGCATTTTTAAACCTCAGATTTGGTCTGAACTACGCACTCAGAGCTTACTTTGTTCATTACCTCTAAAATTTAGAATCATAGAATAGTTTGGGTTGGAAGGAACCTTAAAGATCATCTAGTTTCACATAATCCATTTTGTATTTTTGCTTTCTTAAGTCCAGAAGCTTCATCTCATCATCTACAAAATGTCTGTATATCCTCCCTGTGGTTATATTGTTCTATTTCCTTCATTGGCAAACACGCAGGGAGAAAGGGGCAAGAAAATTCTGCATAGGAGTATCATTACCATAATAATTTTTGATTGTAAAATATTTTGGTTATGTTTAGTACTGTACTAACAGTTCCAGGAAAAAGAGGACGGGGACATGGAGGGAATTATACATGAACAGATCAAATTTCATTATGAAGTTTCTGGTATTTGATTGTAAACTGGATCTACATATATACATATATAAATATGCATATATATATTTAACAATGTAAGGCTTCCTAAATTATCAGGTTTAAAAGCTGTAAGTGATCAGGTTCAATTGTCTTTATTGTTAAGAAGTTTGATTTATTCATAGAATAGAACCACAGAATGGTTTGGGTTGGAAGGAACCATAAAGATCATCTAGTTACAACCCTCCTCCCATTCATCTTTGTGACTTCTTCCTGTTGATATCTCTAGGTCCACTTTAAAAGATCCCAAACTATCAGACTAAACTCAGTCTTAAGTTGATATGTCACTTAACAATACGTAAAATTAAAGACTCATTAAAAGCAGCAAAAGAACTGTATTTCAGTGCTCTATCCCCACTGTGCTTAAATCAGAAGATTCTGTCTCAAATAAGCACCAACACTGACATGAAAATACAACAAAAATACAATGGGGAATATGCAGAGGGGGAATAAAGAATAAATATATCTTATGTAATGAGTTTTGGTGCTATCAATACAGCACGTTCACCTTTCAAATGGTGTAAAGCATCAACCACGTTTATTGGATTTTATAAATGCTATGTTTTTCCTTACTTATCTCTTGTGCAAATTGTCACTTATACTACTTCAAATAAATAATTTTGAAGCCTATTAAAAAAAAAAGAAATACCTGTTAGCTCTGACAATTACAGAGATAGCTAGATATATAATCCATTTAATTATTTATTCAGTCACCATAAACGAACCAGAAGAAACAGCACCTCATTACAAATTTGCTTCTGTTAATCCCTATTTTTTAAGGGGCATTATTATTATTGAACTTTCCCTTCCTGAGAAATGGTATCATGGGGCACTAACTCTTCACTTAATTTTTTTTTTCTTTTTCTTACAAGTCTTTTAAACTCGGCTTCTGATGTAAAGCTCTTGAAGTCCATCCTAAAATCCTGTTGATAACCTAAAGCACCTCATTAGGCCACACTGCTCCTTGATTCCCAAGAAGAGAGACATGAAGGGGTTGTGCTGTTTTACAGCACCTCTCTGAATGAGACCTTTCAGAGGGAAATAAAACAAAGATATATATTTTTCAAACTTGGCAAGCATTTGAAGGCGCTGCTATGAATGAAAAACACAAATGTACAGCACCTTAAGGGATTGTGGATCAAAACCCTCTTGGGGTTTGCCCTGAAGTTCTAGGACCAACCGTCTCTTTCAGTTGATCTTTTCAAACATTGCAAGGATTTTTTTTCAACCATCTAAAAAAATAAAAAGCCTGACTTCAAAAGCATTGTAAAGACAATGTTATGTCTTCAAGTAATGAAAGAATTTTGAAACAGTTTCATCTGACAAAATGGTTAGCTTTTCTTTTTTTAAATATTTTTCTAACAAAATTGCCTGTGGAGAACACCCTTATCTTTGCTATGAACAGGATTCATAAATATAATTTCTTACATTTATAGCAACAATGCCACCACAATATGTTTAGATAAAACTTTTTTCTTTTTTTTAATGCTATAAAGCTAAAATATCATGAAAAATAATCCACTCAAGCTAAAAATGTATACGTGGCTCTGAACAGCGGAATGAAAGAGACTTAAAAAAAAAAATCTAGAACTAGTGATTTTCAAAAGAAAAGAGGAGCCAGGGTGATTAATTTGCTTTCTTCATCCAGCTCTGAGAATACATGCAATAAAAAAATGGAAGAAATTAGGTGCACCCTAAGCTTATATGGATTATGGATTTTGTCTCAGCCTCTTGCAATGGTTCCCTGAGGCATTGTGATGTGAGATCAAACCAGAACCAGGTTTTATAGAACACGATATGCAAACAAATATTCAGTTACTGCTCCTGCTATAAACTCAGTATTCTTAATGCCCAACAGGTCCTACATGGCTTGAAAAAACTTCTCTCAGTGTCAAGAGTGTCTATCTCTCTTCATGAGGTTCAAAGAGGCCAAGTGCAGGGTCCTGCACCTGTGGGAGGGAAACCCCTGGTATCACCACAGGTTGGGGATGGAGGGATGGAGAGCAGCCCTGAGGAGACAGACTTGGGGATGTTGGTGGGTAAAAAGCTGGACATGAGACATTAATGTGCTCTCACATTGAGGAGAAAGCTCCTCACAACTTGGGCAACATCTCCACAGTGTGGGTAGGGAGGCGACAGGGGTGATCCTGCCCCTCTGCCCTGCTCTGTGAGATCCCCCCCTGAAGCTGCCTCCAGCGCTGGGGCACCAATAGCAGAAGGTCAGGGAGCTGCTGAAGAAGGGCCAGGGAGACCTTAGAGCTCCTTCCAGTCCCTATAGGGGCTGCAGGAGAGATGGGGAGGGACTCTGGATCAGGGAGTGGAGCCACAGGATGAAGACGAATGTTTTTAATCTGAAAGAGGGAGATTTAGATGATATATTTGAAAGAAATTAAATGCTATGAAGGTTTAACACTTCTGACCCAAGCTGCTCAGAGGTAGAGGTGGCCACATTCCTAGAGACATTCAGCATCAAGTTGGATGTGGTTCTGAGAAACTTGATTTAGTTGCAGATGGCCCTCCTCATTGCATGGAGATTGGATAAGATTGTTTTTAAAAATCACTTCTAACCCAAACTACTCTAAAATAAATAAAAACTTTTTTCTTTTTATTTTATTTTTGTGAATTAAAGAAGATGATATTCACAATTAAAACCCCTCGAACTGTAACATTCAGGACATAAAATTTTACTCCACCTACAACAAGACAACATCCTTGCAGAGAGGAGGAGTCCTTCTTATGTTGCTGATGACTGGAGACAGTTTAATGCTATTTTCACCTGACATATCATCCAGGTTTAAAATAGACCACTTTGTTTTCAAACATTCACATGATTCCTAGGACAATTATTTTCTTTCAGTGAGTGAAAGTTTATATCTTTAAAACAATGACCATGGCTGGATGAAATTCACATCACTTGCTAACATGTTAAATAGAACATTATGTTTTTTTGTTAAACCACCAGCTCATTTTAAGTGTCTAAGGGAAAAAAAAAGTCTTGTTCTAACAAATTTCAAAATAACAGGCATTAAGAACACTATTAAAGTGCTCTACTCATACTCAAGCAGACAAAACCTACAGCAACTCTTCTAAAATCTCAACAAACTTGGAAAGAGATTTTCATTGTCTAAAATCTGTAGCCAGACTAATGCTCTCACTCTTTTTTACAATGCAAAACACACCCAAATCCCAGCTTTGTGGGCAGAATCATAATGTATTTTTCACTATGGAATGAAGCAGCTAAAAGTCAAATGTGTTTTGTATTAAGTAGTTTTTCACCACAGTCAGGCAATTTCATGTGAAAGGCAAAGCCCCCAGTGAACTGCAAAAGGTTCTAACCAGATTTCTTTTCACTTTAAACCTTTACCCTTTGATGTCTTCACCTGTTATTGCTCAAATAAATGTATTTTTCCAACTGTCTCTTCTATTCTAAACAGGAGATAAAGGCAGCATTTTTTAGTACTGATTTTTATAACATAAAAATTATCCCCTCCCTTTTTTCCCTTACCCCTTCGCCTTCCCTTCTCTTTCCTAACAATATCTCTATAACATCTGTAGCTACTGGGAAGTTCTACAGTTTCCTTTTCTAGATACAAGAGAATCTGATTTCTTAGTGCAGGCTGTCCCATGAGTAACAATGTCTCTTAGCTTGTTACCATCAAAGCATTAGTTTTACTATAATTAATAATTAAGAAACAAAGACTTCTTCTTTTTGCTGCCATTTTTAGTTGTGGTTGGAAGGAGTGCTCATGTTGAAATATTATGGGTTAGAATGGGCCTTCAGAGGTCATCTTGTCCAACCTCCTGCAGGGAGCAGGGACATCCTTCACTATGAGGTTGCTCAGAGCCTCAGCAAGCCTGGCCTTGGATGTCTCCAGGCTTGAGGGGGCACCCACCACCTCTATGGGCAAGAGCTTCTTCCTCATGTCTCATGTAACCCTGCCCTGCTCTAGCTTCAAACCATTGCCTCTTGTCCTCTCCCTACATGCCCTGAGAAAAAGTTTCTCTGAATAATCTAAAGGGCAGAGCTATAAATTTTTAGACATTTAGTATCTGGTTTTGGTTTCATATCAACAGTCACAGTGACATCTGAAAACCTTCCTGTTACCATGGAATTCAAGTTTTATACTGTTTGAAACAAATACTTCTCACATGGGCATGAAAAGTCTTGTTGCACATGATCAAGGTGCTCAGAGCACATGATCAAGGTGCTCAGAGCCTCATCAAGCCTAGCCTTGAATTTCTCCAGTGATGGGGTCTCCACCACCTCACTGGGCAACATCACACTCTCCCTTTCCTCTTCTAACCATATCCTTTCATGATTACAGTAGAGAATGACCCATGATAATTTTTTTAAAGAAATATTTCAGCAGAATTAGAAAATACTAGAAGTAGTCTCATTGGATGTGCTAGAAACACAAAGGACCACGGATCAAGAAGGACTTAGTACTGTCTATACTGAAGATAAAAACCCACTGACACCATTATAAGGCTTTACTTGGAAAGGTGTTTGCGTTCCTAAAAGGGGTCAAAAACAATAATACCATCCCCAGTGGCCAATACAAGCTTATTCCCTCTGGTGTGCTGGGCATGAAGCTAGATGGGTGAAAAAACCAATCTTCATTTCTTCAGTAATTCTGTTATTTAATATTCAGAGATATAATGACCCAGGAGGCTCCCAGAAGAGTCGTTGACCAAGCAATGTTATGTAGTGTCTGCAGAGTTTGAAACCATCTCTCCTTGGTGTGGGAAATAGCATGCAACAGAAATGAAAACTGTAAAACTAAAGACTTGCTGACCACAATTAACTGGTGCAAAATCATTCCCTGGACTTAAAAGAAATCTGGAATTAATAATCACAGGAAAGTAAAAAGGAACTTCTTGGGGGAAAAAAAAAACCTTCCTAGCCACTTATAGAAGCTTAATTAAAGCCTCTAACATGTCTCATGTCTCCCAAAGTGATTTCATGTTCTATTTTGTATCTTTTGCTTTCATTTGAGTACCTGATGCCCAAAAAGTAAGGAAACTAGACAGTTGAGCAAGAGGTGTAGAAGCCTGAATGACTCCTATCACAACATCAGAAGCCTACTATCATAATTCACAATGCTAAGACCTCTTTAATTTGTATCATTGTGCAAATTAAACCAGTAAGCCTTCTATTCTGGCCAGTAAAATCCTATTTCTACTCAAAAAGCAACACTGAAATGCCTTTAACTTGAAATGAAAGCAATTTTTAGCTATATACAAGCTACATGGGTAGAAATTAGCAGGGTTCCTTCAAATCAGTATGAAAATAAAGAGGAAAACCTCCAATGTGTCTTGCAAAGCAGAAGCTTTGTGCAAATTGAAACAGGAACATTTCTTTCCTTCCTACCAAAAACACAATTAACCTATGGCAACAATTAAATTATTACTTCTCATGAAAAAATATCAAAATTCTAAACTAAAATTCTAAATACAATTCTAAATATCAACTCAAATACTATTTTGCACAAATGTTACTAAGTATAACTGAATGTTGCAATTGAATAAAAAATTTTGCAGAGCCTAGAGTATTGTTTTGTAATATGAAGGATTCTAGTGTCAGTAGGAGAAGCAGAACTGAGGCACCTCAAGCTCTTTGGCATGCACAAATATTTAGGTATCACACTGTTGAGACAACACAGTGGGAAAAAAACCTTCAAAAGGATAAATTAATACTCAACTATTCACATTTCTTTGAAAAAGAAGGAGACCAAAAAAAAGATATTTTATAAGAGATTTGCACAGCACAGTCAATGGGAGACTGTTAAATCACCCAATAAACTTCAAGAAATATTAGAGTTTCATAATTTATAGAATCAAAGAATGGTTAGGGTTGGAAGGGACTGTAAAAATCATCTAGTTCCAACCCTCTTGCCATGGGCAGGGACATCTCCCACTAGACCAGGGTGCTCAATGCCTCATCTAATCTAGCCTGGAAGACCTCCAGGGAGGGGGCATTCACAACCTCTGTGGGCAACCTCTTCCAGGGTCTCATGACCCTCACAGAAAACATATATTGAACATGATTTTGGACACAGAGGGGTCTCTGGCTTGTTCTGGGTGGAAATTTCACTTTAGCTTCTTGAAATGTTTCAAAAATAATATCAAGTTGTTTTCTGGTTCTGGTTGCAAACCTAGCCAGGGTAGGCAATATTAAAGATTGCACTAGTAATTTCTACATCTTTTTCAAATTCAAGAATAATTTAGCTTTTTATAATGAAAAGAATAATTTTTATATTAAAATTAAAAGTCCTAAGTGAAAAGCCTGAGTTTAAGGTGAAAGATAAGACTGGCTTCTCTAGTTTCATAACATGAAGGACATATTGAGCCCCACTAAGAAGATTGCCATAGACACAGGATTTGTTCTTAATTTTTTAACAATAAAATTGTCTGCTCAGTCATCACTGTAACTAATTTCAGGATGATGATCCAAGACTTCAATTTTCACTCACACTTTCGTCTGCTCTTAATAAAGAAGCTCATTCAATCTCATCTAGGATACTGACAGCAACAAACCAAAGATAATTCTGAGAATGACAAATTCTGAGATTCAAGAGAGATCCACCTACTCCACAAGAAGGATGTCATGAGCTATAAAAGGCTACTTTGTCTTTCATTGAAGATGTCATGTAAGATCTGTTTAATTTTAGATGAGATAGGGCTTAAATATACTTAATTATAATTGACAAGTGCCTGAAGTGGCTTTCAAGAAAGCTAGGGAGGGGCTGTTTGCCAGGGCATGGAGCAATAGTATGAGGGGCAATGGTTTAAACCAGAGCAGGTCAGGGTTAGATGAGACATGAGGAAGAAGTTCTTGCCCATGAGGGTGGGGAGACACTGGCCCAGGTTGCCCAGAGAGGTGGTGGAAGCCATATCAAGCCTGGAGACATCCAAGGCCAGGCCTGCTGAGTCTCTGAGCAACCTCATCTAGTGAAGGATGTCCCTGCTCCCTGGACTCCTTGGCCTTTGTAGGGTCATTCCAACCCAAGACATTCTGTGATTCTATGAAATTACCATCTCCTTTTAAAACTCTTAATTGGTTATAATCAAGACATTTAGGCTGCATCTATAGATTTTAAAATCTTCAGAAAATTATCCTCATAATGAACATTAAAAAGATCATCGCTATACAGTTAAAATTTACTTCTCTCCAAGATTCACAATTCATAGAATCACAGAATGCCAGAGATTGGAAGGGACCTGGAGAGATCATCTAGTCCAATCCCCCTGCTGGAGCAGGAACACCCGGACCAGGTCCCACAGGAAGGCTTCCAGGTGGGGTTTGAAT
>VZTY01004679.1:22721-46164 GCA_013400935.1 Turnix velox
AGCCATACCCTCTCTAGGCAGGCTGTGCCAGTTTTCTTTCACCCTCACCCTGATTCAATTTTTTCTTCTATTTCTGTGGAACCTTCTCTGTTCCAGCTTTCATCTGTTGTCCCTTGTCCTATCACTGGATGACACTGAGAAGAGCCTGGCTTCATCCTCCTGACACTAACACTTTATATCTGTTAAATGGAATATAACAGATCACTGTGAAATCAATACTGGTCTTCACTGTTTGGTTTTGTTAGTTTGTTTGTTTTTTAACATAACATTATCAAATAAAAGCCAAAAAAAGAGAAATAAGTAAGATGAACTTGTGTAAACAGATCACAGCAAAACTGAGAAAACCACTGTAGCCTTTTTCCTGGAAGTCAAAACCTCTAGAGATATTTTTTCAAACCTATCAGAAATTCATGGAAAAAAAGCCTTCACAACAAAACCTTCAGCTGGGGAAATCCCTGAGCTGTGGACTGCCACATGCCAGAAAGTTTCATTTTATGCTTGACCTGTTCTTATTTTTTTTCAGATACATTTTTGACTAGCAACTAATAGAGACAAGGCATCAGACCAGGGCCTTGCACTGAATACAGCCCTTCTTTTCATCTTTTGTAAAAAACTCATTGTTTGAGACAACAGAGTTTGAGGTTTTTTTTTTTAATTGAAATCTCAATTTTGCCTAGACAAGACATTAATTTACATGAAAAATGAGAGTGGTAAATTATACACCTCAATTTTCTCTTAATTATTGCTTCATTAAACTCCAGGATTTCATTGTGTAGTTTATCATTGTATTTTCTGTGACCCCAATAGAAAATTCATCTCTTTCCAGAGGTCAGGAACCAGGGACTCCAGTCACCATGTAACAAGAAAGAAGTTTATTGTTGATATATCTTTAAAGATTTTTTAAGAGAAAAATCCATTAATGTTTGCTCGTGACTGATGATAGATAGACTACACTTCAAAAAATCCACAAGGCAAGCAAAGCTTTTCAAGAAAGAATAGAAATTGTCAGTATCTCAAACAGCTTTTTCTTCTTGAGTTGCAATTAGTTCTTCAGTTTTCAAAGGTTATTTGCCATGGAAGGTGTCCCACAACCCTAGAGGAACACCACTGTCTTTTAGGAGATTAAAAAAAAGGGATTTAGGAAAATTATAGTTGACAAAGATGGGGAAAAAAGACATTAAATCTTAAGGAAATGCTCTGAGTTAGAGAAAACCCTTTGACCTCAAGAAGGAAATAATCCACACAACTTCCTACTTTTAATATAATCCTCCAAACACTGCCTAAAATAAACCACCAAGTCTTCATGAGTGTCATTTCTACCCCTCTAAACTCCACTTTCCCTGTCACTAATAAGGTGATGTAAGAAGACATGTATGTTTTTTACTGGCAGGATTCATTCCTGATGCCTCTTCTAACATTTAGCGTGTGGTTTTGCTTGAAATAGAAATGTAAAATTCTTACATTTTAAAATCTATACTGACTGAGGAAAATAAACACAACCTGTTGCCTTTTGGAAAACAATCAACATAAGAAGGACATTGAACTGCTGGAGTGGGTCCAGAGGAGGGCCATGAAGATGATGAGAGGGCTGGAGCACCTCCCTTCTGAGGACAGGATGAAGGACTTGGGGTTGCTCAGCCTAGAGAAGAGAAGGCTCAAGGGGGACCTTAGAGTAGCTTCTCAATAGCTGAAGGAAGGGGGCTAAAGAAAGGCTCAGGTAGGACTTTTTAATAGGGTCCTGGATGGCAGGACTAGGAGGAATAGATGCAAATGGGAAGAGGGGAGATTTAGGCTGGTGGGAACGAAGAACTTCTTTGCTGTGAGGGTTGTGAGACACTGAAGAGGTTGCTCAGAGAGGTTGTGAATGCCCCCTCAATCCCGGGAGGTGTTCAAGGCCAGGCTGGATGAAGCACTGAACAACTTGGTGTAGTAGGAGGTGTCTCTGCCCATGGCAGGGGATTTGGAACTAGATGATCTCTAAGGTCCCTTTCCAACCCAAACCATTCCATCATTCACTGCACTTCAATTTTATTTATTTGTTGTGTTTCAACTACCAGCCTTATTTTTACAAGTGCAGCTTAAACTCTCTGTAAAATCACAGAGTATCTAGACTGACCTGTACGTCTTCAAGCCTACTACTTCTATAACTAATGTGTCAGTGGATGAGGAAACAAAACCTACAACCATTTCTGGGGATGCTTGCATTCTTTAAATGATTTTTAAAAGCTGAGTGTAATCTAGTTTAGCTGCCAGAAAAACAAACATCTAGGGGCTAATCTTCCAGTCAGGATGTATTTTCCAAATAAACCAGAGAAAAAGGCTGGGCTTTTTCTTTATAACTGCTTTTAAAGGTCCAGTAAATAACTTTGTTGTTTGAAGGAGGCCACAGAGAAGACTGGAAGCTTCAAGAAGAAGCTGAAAAACAAAGCAGTCTTTTAACTGCCCAGCTGCTCTGATTCTTGTGAGCAATTTGCTCAGGCTGACTATTTTGATTTCACTTCACTGTGCACTTCTCCTACTTAATACCACTGATCTGATACGGTGAGACACAGGGAAACAACAGACAGCATTCACCAATGCCTCATTTCAGGGATGACCCCCATCTATGGAGTTCTTCCATCCTCCCACTGGCAGGAAATTGTGCAGAATAATGTTCACTGTAGGAGAAGAAAAGTGGAATGCATCACATACTTCTCATGATTCTGAACCAAATAAGAGTCATGCCAGCTAAATTTCTTGATGCTCTTCGGGTTACCTCAGCTATTCAGCTTGTTTCTTGATGATAAATTCTTGCTGAATTCTTCTAGATAAATTTATAAACCCACTTCAAATATCTATTTCTGAGTTTGCATTGCCATGGTAGTACAGGTATGTTTACATGGGCCAAAGATCCATAATTAAGTGGGCAACATCATAAGAAATTATGGAAACCCTCCAAAAATCAACAATGAAGTTTTCATAAGGACACCTACTAAGGCTCACACTCGAATTCATAAAATCATAGAGTTGGAAAGAACCTTACAAGGCCATCTGGTTCAACCCCCTGCAGTGAGGGTGCACTCAATCCCACTGTCCATATCTCTTACAAAGATGTAGGAGATGGTCCCAGTACTGATCCTTGAGGAACACCACTCCTCACTGGTTTCCACTTGGACAACGAGCCATTGACTGCAACTCTTCGAGTGCAACCATTCAACCAGCTCCTTATCCAGTGAGTGCTCCATCCATCAAACCCATTCTTTTCCAGTTTGGTGACCAGGATGTCATATGGGACAGTGTCAAGTCAAGGTAGATGAAGTCAGTTGCCCTTCCACTATCCACCGATGATGTGACTCTGTCATATAAGGCATGCCAAATTGGTCAGGCATGATTTGCCCCTGGTGAAGCCATGTTGGTTGCCTCCAAAGGTCATCTAGTCCAACCCCCTGCAGTGAATGGGGACATCCTGTACTAGATGAGGTTGCTCAGAGACTCAGCAAGCCTAGCCTTGGATGACTCCTGGCACTGATGGGCAGCCTTTCCTTTGTCTAATTTTCTTTACAATTACCCAATTTTGAGCCTGCTCCTTAAAAAATGTGACATAACAGGAATGAAGCCAGTCACTTACAGTTGAACTCTGTCCTTAGAAACAGCTTATTCAGGCCATATTGTTATCTTTATCAGAGCTCACTTCTGGACAACACAAAAGACGTTTTCCTAGCTAAATAAACTGTATTCTTGGGTGTGAAGCTCAGCTGGGAGAGCCTAAGCCTTCTCATCTGAGGGTCAAGGGTTCAAGTCCTTGTCCAGGTACAAGGCTTATCAGATTTGGGCTGCTGGTTGGACTAGTTGACCTGAAAGGTCCTTCCAACCATGGTGATTATGATTATGAAGTCAAAGAAACACCCAAAACCATATGAGCAGCACTGACCCTGTGGTGGTACTTTGCAGGGTGTTCTTTGCATGTGTAAAATTTATGGAGAATCCTCAAAGGAACACTCCAGTGCAGAGGTCTAATGTGGTGAGAATAAATCAAGACCTCTGTGCTATCAACCAGAGATGCCTCATAAAAGGAAGATTTGCAAGCATCATCCTAGATGAGTAATTTGGACATAACTATTACTTTGAACCGACTGTGAATGTTCAGCGTAATAACAATGTGAGGTATTGGATTGTTAGGAACTTGTGTCCTCCATACAGACAAAAATGAGGCTGGTGAGGCCCTGGACCAGGCTGCCAAAAGAAGCTGTGGCTGCCCTATCCCAGAAGAGGTTCAAGGTCAAATTGGACAGGGCTTGGAGCAACCTGGGCTTGTAGGAGGTGCCCCTGCCCATGGCAGAAGGTGGGATGGGAGGTGGGACGGGATGATCTTCAAGGTAACTTCCAACTAAAACCACTGCTTTTCTCTGCTTTACTTTATACACGTGAATAGTTCACCTAAGATCTAACGAATTGCTATGAGGAATTATGCTTTAAAAATTTAAAAATAAAATAAACTAATAGATTTGTTGAACCAGTCAGGATGTTTTAAGGCAAATCTAGTTTACTTGCATTCTTATCACTTTCACAGCAGAGCTAACACATGTATCTGCTGGTACAAACTGGTTTTGATAAATCCTGCAGCTGTTACAGAAACTTGTATTACACCAGCACATAGTATTCTCCCCAAAAATTCAATCTAGAAAGACATTAATGCTATAAAAGACTTCTTCACTGAAATACTTATTCAGATATCATTTAAGGACTTGAATGCCTCTTTTAACCTAGCAAGAGATTAACAATGAATTCCTTAATGGGTTCTGATATGCAAAGATTTGAATCAATTCTTGCATTCTGCAGCAGCACTGGTAAAAAATAAAAAGGACAATTAAATGTATGTGCCCTAGAAGGACAAAATGTGAACCCAGAGGAAAGAAGAAAAATACCTGAATTTTTTAAAATTATTATCAGAACCCATGAATTTTCTTACTTAGATTATATTTTGAGATTATTTGTTTTAATAAATCACCCTTAGAAAGACATGAACTGACATAGCTGAGGGCGTCAGAAAACTATTCAAATCAAAATGTACTGCTTTTCCATTCTTAATTTTTTTCTTTTTTTTTATGATAAGTGGGTAAAAAACACCACTGGGGTCTAAGGAATAGTGTAAATATTTCAAGATCAACAGTACTTCCGTTGTTTTCATGTATTGTTAATTTTAGAAATTATTATATGATTTCTTAAAAGTTCACAAGTCTGTTTTGTGGCTTTCAATGTTTTGCACTGAGCAGAACTCTGTGAAATGATTTACCTGTGTTAAAATGTAAGGAATATTTTAAGGCTTACATCTTGCAAAGACTTAAATAAATATAAAATATATACCTAAGGTATCAGTTGGAATTCATGGGACTGCTCATGTCCTACAATGCAGCATGCATTTAAATGGTTGTTAGAAGAGTGGTCTGCACTTCCAAATCACTCATTTCTTCAATATAAATTCCTCTTCAGGGAGAAATGTTTGTGAAATGAACTCATTTTGCATCATTTTTAGGGAAAGAAAAGCCCAATCTGAGCCTTCACAATTAACTGGCAAAAAAAAGAATATCTGAGATTGGAATAAAAAAAAAACCCAAACCATAAAAAGATCAATAATCATCCATTAAAAAAAAAGAAAGTAATAAAATGAATAACTGTCTTAATCAGGGTGGCAACTGAAAAAAAACCCAAACCATCTACTATTTAGCAAATAAAACTTGCTTTCTAGTAAAATCTCATGGTTTGTCACATTTCTTATGTTCAGGTGCTGGCATTTGACAGAAGACCCCTTTAGCTAATACTTTATTAGATAATACTTTCTTGTCTCAAACTGTATTTCTAGGAGTATATTCAAAAGTAGCACAGTGATACAGCGGAAGTGACCAAACAAATAGGTTCTTAATATCAATTAAAAAAGCCCCAAAGTAACAGAACTGGTCTTTGCAAGTGATATCTGATCAGGTACATCCTTTCTGTGGTTTCATTTATATTTATTTTCCAAAAAAATACTTAACTAATTGCAGTCTTCTCTTGACTTATTTAAAGATATTGATAGACTTGGAAGTCTTTACCCAGGTATTCATATGATTTTTTCAATAAACTCACTGGCTCAAATATTTGTAGGCACAGTAAGTATTTTTTATATGTATATACACCCACCTATTTTTATATATAAACATATATATACACACACACATATATATTTATATATATTTACTTAACATGCAAACATTAAATATATGTATGTATATATTTATATACACGTAAATAAACCTATATAAAAACATGTAATGTACATACAGGTAAATACAGGTATATACACACACTCATTTAATGTATATACAGGTAAATATACCTACCTACCTATATAAACATATGTATTTAATGCATATACACATATATACATATATTTAATGTTTGCATTAAAGAATTTTCCTATCAGTGGTGGAAATCTGAATCCCCCTGGACTAGAAGAGGGAAACAGTGTGCAAACTTTGGGTTTCTGGGAACCTTTTTCTTGTGTTAACAGTTCATGAAGAATGACAAAGTGCCTTTGGAAGGTATGTGATTGTCAACATCAAAAGTGGTGGTGTGCCACTGAGGTGGTTTCAATGGGAGCTCTTCAGAGTTCTGTGATTTATGATGGAAAAATTGCTTCAGCTAATTCCTCCTACAAACAGCTCAGTCTTTAATCTTTTAGAATTGATTAAATCAAAATGTCATTTATAGAATGGCCCAGGTTGAAAGAGACCACAACCAAAGAGATCATCAACCCAACTCTGACAAGAACCAGCCCCAAACCATCTCTCTGAGCTCTGTGTCTGCCCAGATCTTAATTTCTTCCAAGGATCTTCCAATGCTTGACAACCCCTTCCAGTGCAAACATTTTTCCTGTTATCAATTCTAACTCTCTCCTGGTGCAACTTCAGACCTCTTGTCCAATCACTTGTTCTTAGTAAGAAGAGAATAACTCCCACCTCTCTACACCCTTCCTTCAGGGAGTTGCAGAGAGAGTCCCTTCAGCCTCCTGTTCTCCAAGCTGAACAATCTCAGATTCCCTTAGAGAAATCTGTGCTACTAGTAGAGGGTAAATCATCCTGGACTCGACATAATTTAGCTTTGAAAGAGCATAAATTCTAATGGTCCAAACAAGCATGACATATGTGGGGACAAACTTCACCCATTTTATGTTGTTATGCCTGCCCCACTGGCTTTATTCCAGAAAAAAATCAATTTTGGATGGTTATTCCAAGAGACAGAGTAACCCATGAGACACTTAGAGAACTGTAGAAATGAAGAAATTAAATACTGTTTTAGCATCAGCAAAACAAGCCAAACTTCATCTTTGCCTTACTTTACGTTATAAAACTGTCTTTTATGATATTTAAAAAATCTATGACACAATACAGAAGAGGCAAGAAAACTCAAATAAGAGAAAGAGACATCATTTATCCTAAAAAGATGCCATTAATTTTAAAGGGAATCGACTTCACTTTTCGACATGACATTTACATTCAGTGCAATGAGTCTCACACCTCCCAAACCTATTCCAGGTAGAAATTAGATTACCCTGCTTCAACACTTTTACCTACTACACACTTTTCGAACTCAAAAAAAATCCCTAGGTTCTATCAACAGTACTTGCTTATAATGGCAAAATTTCAACACACCACTAGTTAGGATGTGCTGACGGTGACTTTCAGGCAGTTTTCTTCCCTCATCAGTCCATTACAGAACTACTTATGGAGCCATTCATGTGCAAAACAGAAACAGTCTGGTTTTTCTGTTAACAAAATGTGTTCTGGACAAGAAAATAACATCAATGCAAGCTGAAACTATGAAGTTTTTAAGTGTAATATTGCTGATTTTATTGGCTGGTTCACTATCCCATTAGCACAGCTCATCTGGATTGTTGTCTATAAAGGGAAAAGACAACAAGCTAAATATCACTAAAAACACTGCTTTGGCGAAAAAAAAAATTAAAAATGCAGTTTGATAAAACACATACATGGATATCTAATTATTTCTCTGAAAAATGAGGCTTTCAATTTCAAGTCTAAATTATAAAAAGTTGAAAGAAACTGTATTTGGAAAATTTATGGCACTTTTAATGGCAGGGTAGGACTGTGATGAGAAATACTGACACAGATGAAAATAAATGGTTTGTGACAAAGTTATTCTAGTTTATTAGGGATGATTGGCATTGTTCTGGTTATAGGAATGCTTCATCAGTTAAAGCCAGAACTTATACTGCACTCTAATAATTAGCTATTAAAGTATAGACACAGTCAGTTCTCTTAAAAATAAAAGAAAGGGAAAGCTTTTTAATCTACTGTAAGAACAATTTAATGTGCACAGGCTGGGTATAAGGTGGGAAGCAGAAATAAAAAGTATGTTTATTACTAATAATGCATTGATTAGCCTTCATTTTCTTATATATATTTCATATATACTTCTTAGTTTTGACATACTTCTGTAATTAGAAAGACCGCTGATAACAAAAACTAATTGCCATGATATTTTAAGACCCAACAGTAAGACATTCTATAAGGATCCACCTCCCAAAACTTAATAACAGAACTTGATTCTTGACCAAATAATCTGAATTAATCTATAATTACTTCTGTTATCTACTTTAAGAGAAAACAGCCAAAGAAACAATTAAAGGAGAAAATATGCAATAAAGTTCTGTAACTGTCTTATCTAGGTTTAAAATGTGGAAGGTTCTTTTCTCCCTATTTTTAATTTTTTTCTCTCTCTTTGGTGAAAGGAAAGCAATCATCTGCATATTTATCCCACCACGGAAAAACAAAAAAATTAAAAATTTGTCATCAAAAAAGACTACTTTGCTTAAAAACTGAGGACTCTGATACACACATGGATAGAAGTTTGAATTTCATAGAATTGACCCAAGATGATCCTTTTAAGAACGCAGTACCTGTTCTTGAGAATTTTATTGTCTGTGATCAAGTTTTATAATCCTCAAGAGTGAAAAGCCACCCCTGTAGCATCAACCCAAACTCCAGGGAAATCTATGGACAGCTTTAGAAAAAGAATGAAACCCAATTATGGCCAACAGTCACTAAATTCATTTAGTAATCACTGCTGTTTGACCAGCAAACCTCTCAGCTCTAGTTCTCATGACAGCATTGGGTTAAGTCTGTGACTGATGAGAATCATCGAATGTGTCAAGTTGTAAGGGCCCTTCCAAGGCCATCTAGGGCCTCTTCCTGCAACGAGCAGGGACATCCTGCACTAGATGAGGCTGCTCAGAGCCTCAGCAAGCCTGGCCTGCAATGTCTTCAGGCACTGATGGGGCCTCCACCACCACTCTGGGCAGCCTGAGCCAGTGTCTCACCACCCTCATGAGCAAGAACTTCTTCCTCATGTCTTATCTAACCCTGCCCTGCTCTAGTTTCAAATTACTGCCCCTCACCCTAGTTTCAGAAAAATATATACATTGGAATAAAATATTGCAAAATGAGAGAATTTTTCACTATACACCTGTTCTTGGAGACTGTATGAATAATTATTTTCAGGAACTAAAATGAATGAATAAGTATGTCACTGATCCTTTAAAGTTGTTCAACTCACGCTCACTCAAGGCAGCAACCCCCTATATACAGTGAGATGAAGCATTTTCAAAAGTTAAATAGATCTTTGTCAACATTTGTAGCCAGTGCAAGAAATAAAAGTTTGCTGAAAGAACAGTAATTTGTGTACCATTTGCTGTTGTCAATATAGGATTTGGAATTATGACAATGGAAAGATTTAATCCCCTCCATTCCCCAAACTGCAATAGCTGCAGGAACCATTTAAAGTGTCTTTGGGTACACCTGGGTTTTGTTACAAAAAAAAAAATAAAAAAAAAAAAATCTCTCAGTGCATCAAGAAGATGAGATTAATATGGCTAATTGGAGTTGCTGAGAAAAACATCTAACTGCTGCTTCCCTGGTTTCACAATCAAGCTTCAGTCACTCCAGTTAATGCTTCTGCCAAACTCTCTCATCTAAGGAAACTTATAGCCTCCCTGTGCTCCTCACACCAGTGTCAATGCCAATTGTCAATAAAAGATAAGCTTTCCAGCTGTAAAATATAGTAAAAAAATAAAAAAAGGCTTCCTCATCTAGCACTCTCGATAGAGCAAAATTCTCTCCCAGGGAACCCATAACATCATGTGGAAAGTTATAAATCTCTTAATATACCCCAGGGAACAATCTTCTGCAGGCAGGAGGACTGGCAAAATGACCTTCTAAGGTTTTGCTGTCTGTAATTCCGATCATACCTCTTTTTCAAGTTCTATGCAAGTTTCTGCTTGTTCTTTGCTCTCCCGTTTTGCAGTTACTTCACCTGAAACAAATAACGTTGCAATAACCAAGAGCATTGAATATATGTTTTGGGTGGATTACAATTTATTATTTATATTATATACCATGCCACAAACACACATTCTGAAATTTCTACCAAAATTAGGCTATTAAGTGAAAAGAACTCTGATATTTTGCTGCTTTGAGTCAGTTTGATGAGCTAGAGAAGGTTTGAATTTATTCAACTTCCTTATTCTGCTTAGCAATACACTGAGCTTATTCAGTCACCTAACAGTCATAAAGATGAAATCTTACATGTACAATTTGCAAGTAAACAATAAAAGAGTTACAAAAAATAGCTTTTAAAATATTGGGGTTTTTTTTAAAAGGAAGAAATAAAAGTGACAAGTAGGTTGTTACACACACTAATAGAAAAGTTTCAGTATAAAAAAGGAAACTATTTCTCAAGTCGAGCCTGAATATTAACTGGAATGATTTAGCTCTCATCTCATTAATAAGTCTTTTGAGACCAGATATGCATATGTGCAAAGAAAAATAGATACTGAAATAGAAATATTCAAACATGCAAAAATATTCAATTTGGTGGAGAAGTGCCATCATATATAAAGAAAGTGTTCTAGGGAAAAGGCTCAAAATTTTAAACTGTTGAAAACTCCCTGAATAAAAGCTACAGGCACCTTGTCTGTTTACTCTAGTTTAGAAGACTATATGGAAAAATATCTGAGAAACATGGATCTGGGTATTCCTGCTCCAGCAGGGGGACTAGATGCTTCTCCAGGTCCCTTCCAATCCCTGACATTCTGGAATCGTGATCCTGGGGTCTTACTTAACAAAGTATTCCACCAGATTTTGATGCCTGTGTACTTCAAAAGGATGCCAAGCTGGAACTTGCTTGAGACCCACAACTGGACACCATCAGCTCCCAAACAGAAAGCATTGCAAGAAGAAAAATGGAGCATTTATTTGCTTAGTTTTAGACAGATAATCTATAATGTATACCATAGAATTGCCTAGTTGGAAAGAACTTTTCAGATCATGGAGTCCAACCATTAACCTAGCTCACACAACAGCCATAAACCATGTAGCTGAGCTCTGTGTCTGCCCAGCTCTTCAGGGATGGGGCATCAGCCCCTGTCCTGGGTAGTGTCTTTCAGTGCTTCATAACCCTTTCATTGTAAAGATTTTTCTTACTATCTAGTCTGACCTCCCCCAGGAGAAAATTGAGGCTGCTTCCTCTTGTCCTATCACCTGTTCCTTGGGAGAAGACACTGACCTCCACCTCTCTACACTCTCCTTTCAGGGAATTTTTGACCTAGCAATCTATTACCTCACAAAAAACTCCAAAACAGGAATATTATTTCCCAGGGAAACTAAAAGAAATATATGACAGAAGGGGAATTGAGTATTTTATTAGACTGGAAGAATATTAGAGAGAACAATTACAAAAATAGGTTAATTCCAAGAAAGTTCAATAACTGTTAATAAATCAAGAAGGGAATAGAAGCCAGTGCTTTCTGCTCTAGCTCCAGTAAAAATACCATCTGGGTTCTTAATGGAGTATTAACACATCTCTTTTCCTCTGTCATCAAACTGTAGCACGGAAAAAGTTCTGGACAGAATGGTCTTCATGCAAATTAATATAAACAGTTGAAAACAGTTCAAAGTTGAGTGAAACTTGACTGATAAACATAGTACAAAATTGAGTGAAACTTGACCAATAGAGGAGTATTAAATTGTGATGATGGAAACTTATAAAATGCTTTGATATCAGAGGGAGTATTTTGGTCATAATACATAAAATTACAATGACATATTATTATTTAAAAAAAAAAAAAAGCTAGTGATTTTCTATTGCACCCTGGATAGCAAACAAACAGTTATTTTTCATAAAGACTGAATTTGTGCAACAGAATCACAAATGGAGTCCTGGGGAATTTTTAACTGAAAAATAATAGAAGGAGCAAACCTGAGATATATCTATTACAGATGAATTATAGCTGAGATAATATAGATTTGCCAGTACTTAAGATAAAACCTTTCATACTGGGGATGAGAGAGTTCTGTTTCGTTGACTGCTAAAGTGCACTTAGGTTAAAAATGAGCAGAGATGCTAACCTCAGGAAAGACATTGGTGATGACTAATGAAGAAAAACAAAAGAAAAAAAAAAGATGAAAAGATGAAAGGAAGAAAAATATCAGAAAAAATAAACTAAGAAATATTCACATTTCATTCTCATATTTTGTGCCCTGTATATTTTTCATTAATCTGAGATTAATCTTTAATGCAAATGTTTCAGAGTTCATATTGTCAAATGAAGTCACAAATTTATTTAAGAAAAAAAGAATCAATTTCTATAAAACCCTACTACAATATGATTTTGACCAGAACTTGCAAACTCTGCGAGAATGCTGGTTTAAATTCAAGCAATGCAACACCTTGCATGATATGCAATGGTCCTATGTAAATAGGATGCATTATGTACAGAGGCCATATGTCCATGTGGAAAAAAGAAGCCTCTTCATGTGTGGACATGAGAAAGAGAAAATATCCACTGAGATCAGCCTTTTGAGTGCTGGGGCATGGGGAATCAATAGAATCTGTGACACTTGAGGGGAAATGCTTTGCAAACTATGTTTGGGAGGAAAGAAAAACCATGTAATCAAGCAGACATTTAGCAGCCAATAGAGTTAACTCCCTAACACTACTGCTTTTCTTCAAAGAAAACTCCAAGTCTGCCAAGTACTTTGGAAGATTCAGTCTAAAACAACGAAATGGCATTTAGCATGGAAGAGTTCCCAAGAAGTTTAAAAGCAAACCACCATGAGCTAGGATGTAAAACCTGCTCCGCAGTGTTCCAGGACACATGGAAAACAAGTTCCACAGCCATGGGAGGTGCCCAAATTATTTAGACCTGAATTTTATCAATCAACTGAATTGACATTCAGAATTCTGTGAAATAGAAAGGTGGGTCCATCACATCAAAGGTCTTGCCAGCATCTTGCCTCCAGCAGTGGCCAGTGATCTGCCCAGAGGGTGGCAGATACAAAGCAAGACTTCATGGACCTGCCCTCCACGGGAAATTAGAAATTTCTTCTGAGCCAGGCATAATTTTCATTTTTAATAATCGCAGATATATTATTCTTCTTCCAGCTTAAGTCTACTTCGCAGCACTGAAAATATGACAAAAGAAGTGCAGATTTTATGGTCACTCTTCACATTGTCCTAAAATATCACTTAGAAAAAAAAAAAAAAGTTTTTCTTTTATAAAAATTATTCATTCCAGTCTTCCAAAATTGGCATGAAAAAATAAAGACTAAAACACTAAGAATATTCCCTAAAAAATATTCCCTTCACGTAAAGGCACTGAGAAATTACCAGAATCAACACCGACAGGACCATCCTCAGCTCATTTTATGAACATTTTCTGTGCATTCAGGCAGGGAAAAATAAAAATAAAGAAAATGGCCAGCCATGCAGGTGAACAAAACCATCCTGCTATTCTTAATTGCTACCTCATCTCGCCTCTTTTCAGAGAGGTGGAAGGTATTTTTCCAGGAGCAGCATGTGTCAGGATGCTGATATTGGATTGTCATCACTGCTCAAATGGCAATTTCCTCCCTTTTCAGATACTGATACCTGAAGATTTTCTCTTATTTCTATATTTGTAAATACATTTCTGGAGAACTAAACAGCTGGATATTATTGTCATGCACTACACAAGTGTAAGTTTTGCATTTACTGTACCAGGATGGGAAATGAAGGCTATCCCTAATAATATTTTAAATATTTTAAATATTTCATCTGGAATTAACCTAATCTGAATTCTCCTTTGTTTCAGTTTTCTTATTTTCTGTTTCCTTCTTTTTTTTGGCAATGTCATGTAAAGTGGAATTTCAAAACTAAGCTGAAAACTATGCTGAAACACATAAGAAATGAAAAGCACAAAGGATCATCAGCAACTTCTAATACCTACTTCAGAATAGTATGAAATACACAGATATTTCTACTAAGCACCAAGTAAGAGCCAGTGTAAATATGTATACAGCAGTTTAGATCTTTCTTCTTAAGTAGCTGGGTGATAAAAACTCTCATATTTTATAATCTATAACACTACATCAATTAATGAAATAAAGAAATCACATGCTGAAGAGACTAACCTAAAATTAGCCCAATTTTCATTAAGCAAGAGATTTCTAATCCACACAAAAGACCAAATACCTGCAAAAAGAAAATTCCTTCAACCAGGAAAACACCTAAACCGCAGGGCTGTCTACTGTAGTGATTCTCCACAACTTAAAAAACTCATTTTTTTTCATCTGGCAAGCACAAAAAAATGCCAAATCAACAATGTAAAACTAGAAAATAAATAAATCCCACTGCTCTGGGTCAGACTGAGACCTTGGAGCCTCCCTGAAGATACTTCTTTTTTAATGGAAATGCCAACACCACCCACAGACACTGTATTAATCTAAGATACCTCCTCTGTTCCACTTCTCCATTTCCAAATTGAGGCCGAAAGGACCAAGATGAGTCTCCTGATCATGTTTCTTGTCACCAAGCATTTTCAGCTCGGTGTGGATTTTCATCCTGACAGTATTATTTTGTGGCTCCTGTGTTTTTAATACCTCTGTTTTAATTTATCACTTGAAGTAAATGCACTTCCCTGGGGGTGGGGGGGGTACAAAACACATTTTTCATGTTCATTGTTGATGGGCTTAATGCAGCAGACATAAAACTACAAGAATGAGCTTCTGAATGTAGTGGGTAAGATAGAATCATAGAATCATAGAATAGTTTGGGTTGGAAGGGACCTTAAAGATCATCGAGTTCCAACCCCATAAAGCAGTGAGCTGGGTTAGAGAAATAAACAAAATAGATTTGACCTCAGTGGATTCAGATAATTTATAAAAAATATTAGCACAAGGAACATGAGTTGTCTGACAAAAGAATTCATAGAAATAGTTTGTGCCTGAAAGACAGCAAAATATCTTACTTAATTCTCTCAACTACGCTACAATATTGCATATTTTTATCTCTTTTTAAAATACTGAATTTCTGAGATTTAAAAAAAAAAATCTTACAGCTGGTTAAACATGAAATCTATTTAAAGAAAGAGGAAAAATATTGATCCTCTAGGATTTTACTATGAAAATCATAACCATCATGAGTGTGACACATCATCCCAGTGTTTGCAAAAGTAATAGACAGAACTGAGCAACCAAAATTTAGGATGAGGTTCTGTCTTTAGCTGAAGAAGCTGTTAGTCATTTCTATGCTCCAGTTAAGTTAAATGAACACAGTATGAAATTTAAGCCTGAATTATCAGAACACAGCTAAATGCTATTTAGCTGAGATTACTGATATTGAAATGTTAACTATTTCTTTTTCATTCTTGGAGTAACTTTCTGTTCCATCTTTAATTTTCATTTACTGAAAACTCTTGGGTTTTGTGGCCAGCCATCAGGCTGCACACAGAAGAGGGATAGAGAAACCTTCTGTGAAGATTACACCAGTCCTCCACGTGCCTTTACCTCAAGGTTGAACACCAAATAATCAATAAAAAAGTCCTAAACATCATATCTTATCTCAGATCTACCTTTAGCAGCGCCGTGACTCAAAGTCCTGGCCACAGAACTAGTTCAATACTGACCCAGAAGGAAGAATGACATCTGCCAACTCATGAATATTATTTTCTGTACCAGCAACTTCTATGGTAAATTCCAAAACTTTGGGAAGTTATTTAGTTTTTATAATTACACCATGAAATATTACAACTAGGGGCAACAATCAGGAGACAGATTACAATACCACAAGCTAATTTTCAAAAACAAAAGTTTTTTCCCCTTTTAGGATCTTTCCATACTCTGCTCTGCACTGCCTTTGGCATAGGAGGATTGGTGAATCTACATCAACATCTTCATGTGCTTAGAGGTGAAGAAAATGAAGCTTCAGAAACCTTAATATCTTTCACAAGGTAGAAAAATAACCTGGGCCATCCTCACTGCCAACAGCTGTTCTATATGCAAGAAGAGGTTTCCAAAAGTTTGTAGAAATTCAGATTTCCCAAAATAAATACTCTGAAAACGATGCTGGGCATTGCCAGTGTTCAACAGTAATTTCTCTTGCTGTTTTTATCTCAGTATTTTTCAACACATTTAGGTAAAAAATTAGTATAATTTTTAACCACACTAATAATAAAAGTAACAGGGAAACACTGACTGCATTGTCCAGTACAAACCATTCCATGAATGTGCCAAGGCTTTCATTCTGAGTTATTTCTCTCCACTCAAGAGTTACACACTCTATGGGGAGATGGAAGGGTTTAATCATTCTGCTCCAATCTTGTTAATTCTGAGAATTTTAGGTGTTTCATTATTTTACTAGTCTCTAAGCCATCAATGTCCATCTTATTTCAGGAACCTGATTTGCTTAAACAGTGAGATAACAGACTCTCAGGCTCTCTCATGACACAATCATGAATCTCACATTGTGCTTTCATCACCCTTTTTCACTTCCTTTCTATCTTATTTCCTTGGGATCATTAATACTATCCCCGCTTTCCATACATTTTAATTTCTCTTCTGTGAATACTGTGTGTATATTAGCAAAGAACTTGATTGTTTATATTCTCTAAGTAACAGCAGTGCTGGGATATGAAATCTGCTTGTAACTGCAGGATAAAGCCTAGTACAATCACTCAAAACCTCAACCTTCAAACAACAATCACTGATCCTTGAGTTTGCTTCTGAGAGAATTTACCTGATGTAATTATGATAATTTTGAAAACCTGGAGATTTCTATTACACTTTCATATTTCTCTTACTTTAGAAAAAAATCTTGTTGCAAATAGAAACTGAACTAAAACTGAGTGTAGTTCTGGTCAAACTGTATTCTGTATATATTTCTGATTAAAAACACTCCCAAGCAAACCTTCTTTGACTCCTCATGAAGTTAAGTCAGCATATGTCCTTAAAATCTTTTCCAAAAATCATCCCCTTAAAAAAAGAATTATAATTAACTACTTAATCATGTTATGACACTAAAAACAAATTGCTAGAGAAAAGATAAAATTCCTAGTCCTCCTTGCTTTTACGCTGGCTCATAGGAATTTTTTTTTTTTACTCTATATTTACATTTATAGTGGTCTTTTGGGCAATATAGATGTTCTGTTGTATCAGGATTTGATGCACGGAAGAGAAGCAATAAATTAAAGAGACTATTTTGCAGGCAGTTATCAGAAATTTAAAATGTAAATTAACTGTCACAATTTTTCAATATTAAAGAATTGTATTTTACCAATATGAGACACAGCAATTTCCCTTGCATTAATAAATAAAAGGTTTTATCGCATCTTTAGAAATGCAATTGTTTCCTAAATTATCATTCTATCTGTGCAGTTGCAAAGAGATTGCAAAAACCCCCAATAAACCTGAAAATAAAATCTAAGAAATGTAGAAAAATTGGGAAAAAATAATTTTAAAACCACAGACTATGAAAAAGAACACCCTCTGAAAGCTTCAACCTCCATTCAAAGTAATTTCTAAGAAGATTCTGTGCAGAAATTAAACCACATCCTGGTTTTCCTTCTTTTTTTCCTCCTTTCACTCAGAGACAAAAATGTTCTCAGCATAAGACCTATCCTCTGATTAGAAAGAGACTGTGATAACTCTGCAGGTTCCCTCCAGCACCGCCTAACCAAAGCCCATCACTGATCCAACAGCATTTGTCATCTCTGCAGTCGACTTGCTGTAATTCCCCTCCCCTGGCTTCTCTTTCAAACCAGATCACAAACAATCTTGGAACAAAATAAGAAAAAAAAGAAAAAAAAAAGCCTATTTCAGCTGAGGAAAAAAGCAACACATGAGTATTAATTGCTCCACATAATTAATCTAATTGCTATCCTTGAGTCATTTGAAAATATTATTTCTTCTGCACAAATAACCTTTGCTAATATTTATTTAAAGCAATTATTCGACAATCAGTTTTTATCTCTTAAAGACGCATACAAAAATATTTCATGTAAGTATTCTCAGGGATACATATATGTATATAAATAAAATTTGGTTTTTAAGATTTCTGGATGATTTTTTCCTTTAGAGCACCTATTGATGCTACACAAATTGGGGGAAAAGTTTGCTCTGACATTGATTGTTTTATTCAAGCATATTTTGCTTAAAAAACCAACAACAATTTTACCACCATCACTGAATCTGGTCCACACAGCATAGAATTTATTCTTGATTTGTAAAATTTATTTATTCTTGATTTAGTCCAAACAAACCATCAAGAGTCTTGAATTCTGAGGTTTTCAACAGATTCTATCATCCCAGACTGACCTTCATCACAAATAGTCCTTTGTGCTTATTTATAAATTTTAAAACTTAAAATACTTCTTACAGCTCCTTTGCTCAAACACAATACCCTAAAAAATTATTTGTGCAGTCAGCAGAATCATTTTAGATAGTCTCCTCTTTCACAAGAGAAGAACAACAGTGATAAATAAAATAAGAAACATAATTAGGATGAACATTATTATGATTTATCTAATAATATATTATAGTTCTAACAGAAACAGTAGAGAAACACTATTTTTTTTCCATTATCAATACTGTTGAAAAATGGTAAATGGAAAGAAAAGTGAGAAAGTGTAGCTAACTCATAAATTTTTATCTTTTATTAGTATTTTGTTTTCAGCCTATTTGCATATTTCCTAAGTTGAGGGCTCATTAATTTCTTCTTAATGTTTCAGAGAAGAAATTATAGCCAACTCACTACTCTATGTCGTGTTGTTTTGATGTTGTCTCAAATTGTTTGAAAAAAATCAGTTATTTGTCTTCTATAGAAATGAGGATTACACCAGGGAGAAGGACACATGTAACATACTACCCACAGCACTCATGGAAGATATCAAGGGGAAATAATAATTCCAAATAAAATTAAGGTCCAAAACTTTTAGAAATGATTTTCCTGTTTAATCCCACCTACAAAGCAATGACATCACTTTGGAGGACAAAAAGTTGAATATTTCAATATGAATAGGATAAAAGATTAACTGAAAATGAACTAAGATTAACATGTACAAGATCCTAACACACCAATTAATTTGGGTGTGGGATTGGTTATTAGACCTTTCACACAGAGACATGACCTGGAGAGAAAAAAAAATGAATGTACATAAACCTTTATCTTGACAAAGATTACTTTTCTGATTACTACTTTAAATAGGAGTAAAAATACAAAATGATAATCTGACAACACAAATTATATTTTCATTTCAATTTTACACCACTAGTACAATTCCATATTGGTAATACATTTATTTTAAGGGGAGGGAAAGTGGAATTAATAATATGTAAACGATGTATCTATATTTTGAATGTAAAACAATGAAATTAAAACCTAAGTTCCTTTAGTTATGCTTATTTTGATGTGTAAGTAAAGTATCCTTCCAAATATAAACCTTTCCTTAAGAATGGAAATAAGTATGAATTGCATCCTGGTTTCAGGTTTGTTTTTACCTCCATGGGAAATAAATAGCTTTCCCATAAATTGTCTCTTAGGATAATTCTTCCCCATACACCTGAAGTAGTCCATGCAATTAAAACACCTGGAAATATCAAGTTTAGTGCAGATCTATTTTGATAAGCACAACTGTGAACGCAAGGAATAGTAAAAACCCCACTGCATTACTACTAAATCATCTTCCAAATAGCAGCTTAGCTTCATAATATTATTTATCTTCAACAAAGTTATTTTACTACAATTTCAGTGTTACTCTACTTCATCTCAAAAAAAATTAAGCTAAACAATCCATGAAATATACCAAATTATAGTAATTACAGATTTTTTTTCCACTGTGTTAGGATTTCTATCATCATTTCACTTCTACAAAATATATGCTTAGGTGACTAGTCATTACTTAAAACTTAAAAACCCAATAAAATGGAGGCTGAAATGATTTGTAAATGTAATCCTGTTTAAGAATTATATTTCCTATTGTAGAACCCTCTTGTGAAACCCAGATAGGTGGTCAGACAGATCTGTAATAGACTGTGAAGGGGATTTTAACTTAGTTTAGAAAGGAGGAAAGTAATTTCAATATTTACTGAGGTAATCTTTACACTTACATCAACTGTTCCACCTGATGTGCCCAAAGTACAAAAATAAATGATCCCCAGTGTGATGAAAGAAAGGATTTTCAGGGTTACCTCCCAGACACGTAACAGGAGCCAAAGTAAAGTAACCAGAAAAAGGCCCAACTTTTTTTCAAAGTCTTAAAATATGTTTCAGCTTAAAAAGAGTCCCCAAATGTTTAAAAGCAAAGAAACTTGAAACACTGAATTAGAATTTATGAAGGAGAACTAGGAACAGGAAAGATACTGCTTCTGCCTGAGGTGCAAAGACCACATCAGATGCAAAGGACTGAGAAAGAAAACTGCTGGGTTTTGGATACCTCTAAAGAGAGAATTTTAACAAAGCAGAGCCTTTGCTCTGTTTCCCATAGGTTGTGGGTTTAGAAAAATTAAAAAAAAAGGTAAAAGGGGGAAGGAAGAATCATTGCTTCTTATGACAGGCAAGAAAGACTTAATATGGCTTCTCATTATTCCATATTCCACTAAGGAATCCAAATTTCTTTTC
The DNA here is from genome assembly GCA_013400935.1 of Turnix velox. Classification (NCBI taxonomy): domain Eukaryota; kingdom Metazoa; phylum Chordata; class Aves; order Charadriiformes; family Turnicidae; genus Turnix; species Turnix velox. The sequence goes on from VZTY01004679.1 coordinate 43,686, forward strand.
TCCAACTACAACAGCAAATGGAATCGAGGAGTTCCTGGAAATTCCAACCCCAAATATCTCCTTTAATACAAGTTGTGACCTCTGAAGATTTTAAAAGCCCCCATTATTTCCCATCCAGGTGTAGTCTGCAGGTTGATGCAAATACTTTGGAACTGAGACTTTTCAATTTATACATCCTTACTACATAATAATAACACCAGATACATTTATAGATGTATATTTAAGAAATTATAAGCTATGCATGAATTATAAACCACGTGAGAGAATTCACACCCATGTCTATGGGTTTCATATAACTTAAATAATTTAGAAAACAGGTTACACAGTTACAACAATAGCACATATTTCACTGGTGGATTTAAAATACAGTTTTTGCTGAAGACAAATACGTTTAGCAATGAAAATTTCTACTACTCTTCACACTGAGACTTCAGTTTTGTAAACAAAGAAGTACAGTAACTATGTACATGCTTTGCATTATTATGGTGGATGTTTGCAGATTAGTTCTCCTTAATTCACAAAACCAGCTGGGAGAGAAATAAAGAAGGATTTGAAAGGGCTCAATTCACATAAAGATGGAAGTGACCTTCACAATCCATCTAGTCCAACCCACTGCAGTGAGTGGAGACATGCTGCACTAGATCACGTTGTTCAGAGCCTCAGAAAGCTTGGCCTTAGGTATCTCCACCACCTCTATGGGCAACCTGGAACCCATCCTCTTCCTTATGTCTCATCTAACCCTGTCCTGCTCTACTTTCAAACCATTGTCCCTAATCCCGTGGTTCCATGCCCTGGCCAACAGCCCCTCCCCAGCTTTCCTGTAGTACCTTCAGGCACTGGAAGGCTGCTGTGAGATCTCCATGGCATCCTTCTCTTCTCCAGCCTCAACAGCCCCAGTTTACTCAGCCTGTTCTTGTAGCAGAGGTGCTCTAGACCCCTGATCACCCTTGTGGCCCTGGAAGAGCTCCTCTGAAGGGGATGCACTTAAATGTCAGAGAACCAGAGATCACCTTTCATCTGAGCCATGAACCAAATGCATTGTTGAATGATCCCAGTTTATCAGGCTGATTCCAGAAGTCAGAACAAGAGAGAAGAGAAGGCATTTAGTTTGACATTGAAATCCTCTCATTCCCAGGATGCTGTAAGAATGATTGAATATTTTTACAATCTCTAACTGTAAAGAGAAGAAAATCATCTAAGATGACTGATGCAAACTGGCTACATTGTTGTAAGAGAACAGTGGTTTAATGACAATTATTAACCCTGATTTCATTTTTCATGTCTTGAAACCATGTAAAACAGTAACAGAATATTTGATGATTCAGTTGTATTCAGGTGGCACAGAATTTGCCTTATGTGTATAAGAAAAATTACTTTTTTAATAGATTAATGTAGTTAAATTTCCATTAGTTCATAATTTAGATGCTATTGGTTTTTTAAACATATATGATAGCACATGTGATTTCTCAGACTTAAAAACTGAGAAAGGAAAGATTATGTGGTTAAGGATTGTACAACTCCAATACCTATTAATTCATCATTCAGATACTATCAGCTTTTTGAACATATATATAAAAGCATGTGTGATTTCTCAGACTTAACCACATACTCTTTCTTGATTTTTAATTAATAAAGAAAGTACATCTCTGAAGGCTCAGATGAAAAACTGACCCTAAAGGACATGAGAAGAATTGCTACAAAGGGTGGCATAAAATTACTTCTGCTGTATCTTTTATTCTCATAAACAAATCAATTTAATTTCAGACTAAGCCCTAGAAAAGTTTCCAACAATCTTCACCTTTTAATAATTTGATTAACTCTACGCTAAAAGCCACTCAAAAAGCTGTTTATTTGCCACTCTAAACTTTATCAAGGCTGATGGGCTGCCAAAGCAGTTGATGAAATGCAATATAGAGCAAGAGCTGCAGGTAACTGAAACCACTATGTCATAAAACAGAAGCTGTTGAAAGTAAGAATTTCGCTTTAATTAGGCTTCTTGTAAAAGATATATAGTGGTAATTTAGCTCTCAAGGGAAAAGGGTGAGGTTTGTGAGATGGAACAGGGATATTAATTCCTTTTTGTCTCATCAGCAGGAATGAAGAGCAGTGTTTATAGTGAATATGCAGTGGGTTTTGAAATTTTACAGATATGTAAAATCTATATGAAGACTTACAGGGTAGAGTAGACAGAAGTTTGAGTATTTTACCATCAAAGATCCTGCTAGAATAATAATAACAACAATAACAATAATGGTAATTAACACCACCTAGGTTGGAAGGGACCTTTCAGATCATTGAGTCAAACTACCTACTCTGGTAAGCTTCAACAATAAAAATACTACTACTACTACTAATCATCTAGGTTCAAGAGACCTTCATCATTGCCATCATAGAAACATAGAATGGTTGGGTTGGAAGGGATCTTCAAGATCATTTAGTTCTAACCCCCTTGCCATGGGCAGGGACACCTCCCACTAGA
>VZTY01004683.1:27570-42039 GCA_013400935.1 Turnix velox
GGCAGGGGGGTTGGAGCTCAATGATCTTTAAGGTCTCTTCCAACCCAAGCTATTCTATGATTCTATGATTTTAAGGGAAAGTATTAAGCAATGTCTCAAAATACTGAGAACTGAATTGTCATGAATTGCAGGCAACTAGAAATGACCCTTCTCCATAAGTATGGTACAAAATGAGGTGATGAATGGGGAAATTTCTCTGAAAATACTTCCATTTAACTATTATCCAACAGCAAGCTTCTTCTATCTCTGTAATAGGGGCTATTTGGGCCATTATTTTGTGGTACTACATTGAAATATGTAAAGTGCTTCCCCCAGACCTTTGAAATTTCTGAAATTCTACAACCATCCTCCTCAAGTATCCCTATTTAAGCAATGCAATTTTCTTACTGTAAGCAGAACTTAATATTGGATGCAAAGAAATGGGTTGGATTCTTTTTTTTTTTTCTTTCTTTCTCTTTTTCCTTTTCTTTTCCTTTTTCTTTCTTTTTCTTTTCCTTTTTCTTTTCTTTTTGTTTTTCTTTTTCTTTCTCTTTTTCTTTTTCTCTTTTCTTTTTCTTTTTCCTTTTCCCTTTTCTCTTTCCTATTCTTCTTTTTTTCTTTTTCTTTTTTTCTTTCTCCTTTTCTCTTTTTCTTTTTTTCTTTTTCTTTAACTATATAGTTTTTATCAGCTGTGCAGAAGCATAGCAATGTATCTTCCACTGGGAAAATCCAGCATTTAATCATCAGTGATTGCTTGAGAGACTGTGTTCAGTCCATAATCAACTCACCAGTCTGCTTTGACCCCTTACAAAAGTTAATGATATGAAGAAGACTGGAAGAACATGGCAAGGCCAGGGTTGCTATGTCTAAGTCTGATGCACAAAGGACATGTCAGGCTTTGACAAAGCAGGGAGGATAAATAAATTAATATAAGAGTATGGTGACATATAAAGCTCAAAACATTTAATGTAAAACCCAGCATTTTGTGATACTGAAAACTGGAGGGGTTTTGTTCTTCTATTCAATTGTCCTATCTGCAGTGCACAGAGAAATCCTTGGAATGACTCTGGGACACTACTGATCACTCAGGCTGGTAGAAAAATGTGCATTTTCATTTCAGTCCATACATTTTCATGCAGGAGCAGCTGCTCATCACAGGAAGCAGAGAACTGATGTCTGCCTGTGTAGATCAACCATATTTTATGTTCCCCTGAATGTAAATACTAAACGACCACAGTAAAAGTCCTTTTGTTCCACTTGATTTCCTTTTGTAAAGGGGAGGATTTCACAGGATCTTTTGAAATGGAGAAGATTAGAAACAGGAACAGAACAGTCTTCTTTCTCTCCAATCTTTAGTCATAACAAGTGACAGATTAGTGGCATTTAACCTTGAATGTGTTATTTTCCTAACGCTGAGCTGGATTTTTTTTTCCTTTCTCTTACCATGTCCCATTAAATTGTTACTATATAAAGCAATGATTTCAAAAGAAAAGGAAGTAATGCCTTTTTGAAAGACATCTTTCAAAATGGTTTCACTCACACTGAATTCAGAAAAATGCTTTCCTGTGGAAAATCTGAATACTGCCGTAGTTTGATATAAACTTACTGACTATCCAAAAGAGTTCCTTTACAAGGAGGATAAGATTTACCTTCCCCTATCTCTTCACACTGTACAATAGAGCCCTTCTTTTCTCTTTTTCTCTTCACCCTTGATCCTCTTGCTTGGGAGAATTACTTTTTTTTTCTTTTTTAGCATTTTTTTCTGCTGTATGATTTATCTAACACCTCCCTCTGTGCTCTCCTCACACCACATACAAATCCAATACTGACAAGCCAGCACAGTTTAAATTATTCACACTCCAGTGTACGTGAGCTGCAGTGCAACAATCAGCAAAGCAATCATTCCATTCATTGGTCTCTTCTCAACTTATTGACCAAAAACTGCAAGGGAAGGCAAACTGTAATCCTGTGTTGCAGGTGAAAATCTGAATCTCAGCAAAATAATTTCTTTTTCATAGAAGGAATCAAATAAAAACAAAAAACCTTTGGGAAGAATTTGAATAAATTCCTGCTTATGGCAGGGGGGCTGGAACTTGATGATCTTTAAGGTCCCTTGCAACCTAAACTATTCTATGATTCTATGATTCTAAATGAATAAATAAATTTCAAAATAAATATTAAAATAATGTAGTACAATTATTTATACCCATTTTGCATATCTAATAACATGGCACAGAATAATATGGATTTTTCAAAAACCTTTGTTTTCTTAGTAAATTGCAACACTCTTTCAACAAAAATATTTAATTTATTTCTGGTTTACATGTCAGAGGTAAAAACATGCTAGAGAGACTGTAAAGGATATCAAGAAGCATTTCTTTATTTTCTATCAAAATGGCTTGTCTGACAAAAAATATAACAATTGAACATTAAGTTTATGCATCACAATATAGAATCATAGAATAATTTGGGTTGGAAGGGACCTTAAAGATCATCAAGTTCCAACCCCCCTGCCATAGGCAGGGACACCTCCCACTACATCAGGCTGCTCAGTGCCTTGTCCAGCCTGGCCTTGAACACCTCCAGAGAGGGGGCATCCACAACCTTTGTGGGAAACCTCTGCCAGTGTCTCACTACCTTCACATATCTAGTATTCTGGGTCCACAAATGATATATTTTATGTTACTAAAAGAAGCACAAATGTTATGGTCGAATTCCTTAGGAAACATCATTAAAATTCATCTTCCTCTCAAGTGTAATCTGCCTACCTTTTTGCTTTAGGTTGTGTAAGTGGAGACAGACTTCTACAGGACATAGAGTAGTAATAGCAGACCATGGGAGGATGACAGAGTAATTTCATCAGAAGAAAAAGGCTTAGAAAAAAACCCAATTTATTAAGAAAAGAGGTTGTTCTTTTGTCCCTGAGCCATGTGGCATGTCTTTGAACCAGTGAGCTTAAGCTCATAGCAATCATGGTGTGTACACTGGTATCTAAGCCATCTCCTAGTCACAGGCTCTCTACTGTTGTCCATGCCACTTCAGCATGGTGGTGAGACACTGGAAGAGGTTACCCAAAGAGGTTGTGTATTTAAGATTAGGCTGGATGAAGCACTGAGCAACCTGGTCTAGTGGGAAGTGTCCCTGCCCATGGCAGGGGTGTTAAACTAGATAATCTTGAAGTTCCCTTCTAACCCAAACAAACCATTCTAAGATTCTGAGACACCTCACCACAGTTTAGTCCATGCCAATTAGCATACTCTACCCTATAACGCTCCAGGAGGCTTTTCACCCCAAGGCTTTTCACCCTTTTCACCCTTTGGCATGTAATTTCCACCAGCTCTTATAGAAAAAACTCTGCTCTGCTGTGCTGTGACACCGTTCTCAACCATTTTGATATTTTGAACTCTCCTTGGCAGAAAGAGAAGCACCATCACACACTGGAGACTGCATCTGCTCCAGTGGAGACTGGGACTGTTCTCACCTCCTAGAGAGAAACATACTAAGCCTTATAGAATCATGGAATAGTTTGGGTTGGAAAGGACCTTAAAAATCATCGAGTTCCAACCCCCCTGCCATAGACAGGGACACTTTCCACTACATCAGGCTGCTCAGTGCCTTGTCCAGCCTCTCTGGGCAACCTCTTCCAGTGTTTCAACACCCTCACTGTAAAGAATTTCTTTCTTATGTCAAGCCTGAATCTCCCCCTTCCAATTTACATCCTTTATTTCTAGTCCTCCCATCACATATCTTATTAAGAAGTCCTATCCCTGCCTTTCTGTAGGACCCCCTCAGGTATTGATAAGTTACTATGATCTTGCACAAAGAATCTCTATTTTATGGTATCAGGTAGCCTATGTTACAAGTGGTGTTTTACAGGCAAACTTTAAAAAGGAATTCTCTTAGTATATGCAATTTCTTATAGCAACTTTTTTTGAAGTGCTGTGGGTCTTTGTGTCATTGCTACTTTTTATTAACTGCTCTCCTAACTCCTTATCATTCCGATTATTGTTGTTTGTCTTTTTTCTTCTCCTTTTCACAGAGACACAGAATTTTATGGACTGGAATTGTCCTTTGTAGACCATCTAGTCCAACATCTCTGCCAAAGCAGGGCAAATGGGACAGGATCACATCCAGGCTGATTTTCATAGTCTCCAGAGAAGGAGACTTCACAGCCTGTCTGGGAAGCCTGTTTGAGTGCTCTGTTACCCTTGAAGCAAAGAAGTCTTCTTCATGGTGGTGAAACACCAGAAGAGGTTGCCCAGAAAGGTTGTGGATGTCCCCTCTCTGGAGGTGTTCAAGGCCAGGCAGGACAAGGCACTGAGCAGCCTGATGTAGTGGGAGGTGTCCCTGCCTATGACAGGGGGGTTGGAACTTGATGATCTTTAAGGTCCCTTCCAACCCCAACTATTCTATGTTGAGATGGAATTTCCTGTGGTTTATCCTATCTATTGCTCCTTGTTTCCCCTTGTCCTCTCCTTGGCACCACTGAGAAGAGTCCGTCCCAATCTTCTGCCCCTTAGATATTTATAAGAATTTATAAGATCCCTTCTTAGTCATCTCCAGACTAAGCAGACCCTGGTCTCTCAACCTCTTCTTATAAGAGAAATATTCCAGCCCCTAGATCATATTTGCAGCTCTCTGCTGGACTCTTTCCAATGGTTCCCTGTCCTTGAACTGGGGAACTGGATAAAGTATTCCTTTTATTCCTAGCAGAAACAGAGATTTCCTTTCTTTTGCCCCTTTCACTTCCATTTTCCCCTCAGTTTTAGCATTTATTCAAGCAAGCTGATGGCAATAAAAATCTCTATCACTGGCATCAGGACTACACCCCGAAGTTATAGGTATTTCAGCTAATCATAAATATTCACATGAGCCTAATTCCCTCATGGCATTTTAAAAGATAAAATCCAGTCCTTTTACAAGAGATGTACAGTTTTAGCAGCTTCTTTTTGTGCTTCAGAACTAGAAGGAATTGGCAGCTGCTGATTGCCCCTATCTATCTCTTCAAAGAGTAAAATGACACATTGAGCACCTGGTAGGGTTCTTCTTCAAATATCACAAAATCTAATATCTTACAGAGTGCTCAGCCCAGCCTGACAGCAAAAAGACATTGTACTGCTAACAATTCACTTCTTCTCTCCACATTAGATCACTGTCAGGTGTCTTTGACAGCCTTTTAGAAGTAGAAGAGATCAAACTCACACAAATGTATACAAGGTATTTTAAAGTAAAAAGCTATTCAAAAATTATTATGCAAAATCTTCAGAAAGTAGGGATGCAGTTGGTATGAAATTATTCTGGTTTCAAGAAGTTTCTTTCACTGTTGGGTTATTTCTGGATTCAGGAGGGAAGGATGAGTGGTGAGGAGTGAATTTTCCAGCAGTTTGACTTGCAGCCTTTAAGAAAAACAAAGGTATTGACTGTGTGATTTGCTTTCATGTGAGCAAAGCAAGATGTGGAAATGCTCCTGTTAAGGATTAAATTCCATGCTAAAGTCCATGCTAGGTGGAATGCCTACACTGAGTAGAATCATAGAATATTTTGGATTGGAAGGGACCTTATAGATCATGGAGTTCCAACCCCCCTGCCATAGGCAGGGACACCTCCCACTACATCAGGCTGCTCAGTGCCTTGTCCAGCCTGGCCTTGAACACCTCCAGAGAGGGGGCATCCACAACCTCTCTGGGCAACCTGTTCCAGTGTTTCACCACCCTCACTGTAAAGAATTTCTTTCTTATGTCAAGTCTAAACTTATCCCCCTCCAATTTCCATCCGTTATTTCTAGTCCTCCCATCAGATATCTTATTAAAAAGTCCTACCCCTGCCTTTCTGTAGGACCCCTTCAGGTACTGATAAGTTACTATGAGGTCCCCTCTGAGCCTTCTCTTCTCCAGGCTGAACAACCTCAACTCCTTCAGCCTGTCTTCATAGGGCTGTTGCTCCAGCCCTTTGACCACCTTTGTGGCCCTCCTCTGGACCTGCTCCAACAGCTCAATGTCCTTCTTATGTTGAGGGCTCCAGAACTGGAAACAATAACTCCAGGTGGGGTCTCACCAGAGCCCAGTAGAGGGGCAAAATCACCTCTCTTGACCTGCTGGTCACACTCTTCTTGATGCAATTCAGGATTTGGTTGGCCTTCTTGGCTGCGAGTACTATCCTACTTTTCCCTGAAGACCTGATATCAACTACCAGACATAGGCTTTTATGTATGGACACAGAGAAGCATGAATCACATTTTCCAGAGTCTGAGAACACAAGCTCAGCCTAAAGGTTTTATATTTTCCCAATTGATCTGATTTCTGACTGAAGGCACTGTTTGGCAACAGAAGGAAATATTTCTGATCCATGTATTTGTAGTTAACAAATTCACCACTGGATTCTCTCACTTGGACACAGATCAGTTCTCCCAGGAATTTGCTGCAGGATAATAGAGCTTGCATCAAAGGAACTCGGTTGGGTACTGGAAGCAGCCTGGCTCTGGTGATATGGAGCTCCTCTTGGCTTGGAAAATCAGCTTCCCTGCAGCAAAAAATGAAGTTAGCTTATTTAAACTTAGCTCTATATTTCTGTCTGAAGTCCATAAGTTATTTCCAGCTGTGCCAGAAGGGAAAAGTAGCTATTTTCAGGTAGTTCTGATATATTTCCCAGAGCCTAACTCCTTCCATTTCAGAGGAAGAAGGTGCTCTAAACAATCCAGTGGCATAGCCTCATACTGATGGTTTAAATTATTCTCTCAGACAGCCACAAATGTTACTGAGGTGCTCTGGATTTTATAAAAGGAAATCTGTGTTTCTATGAAACTTTCTAAATGCATCAGATTATTATTAATTATCATTATTTATTATCATTACACATCATTTATTATATACTATAATTAATCATAATTTATTATTTACCACTTATGTTACCATCCACATTGTTCCAGGGTCACTCCAAGCTGCCCCTATCTGAAAAGCAAAATCCCTTTATAAGAAGATCAAAGGCAGTGAAGTCAATGGTGGTGTACTCAGGATGCATTTGACACATTTCTCATTGTGATTGCTGCTATCATTAACCCCTTGGAAAGAGAGCAGATAATGTGTTTTCAAAAATCACTCAGAAAACATGATAAAAAAACCTATCTTGATTCACAGAATGGTTTGAGTTGAAGGGACCTTAAAAATCACCTAGTTCCAACATCCCAGCCATGTGTAAGACAACATTCCACTGAACCAGGTTGCTCAAAGTCCCATCCAGCCTGGTCTCGAACAAGTCTCAGGATTGTCTCTCCAATTCTAAGACATGGAGTGTACACCTTTAGGTTCCTTAGATGCTCTCAAACCTGAGCTTCTCCTACAGTGGGTGATTCTTCATTTTCAGGATCACTGATGCTATGGAGCTCTTCACTGTTTCCTGCAATTCAACCATCTATTGCAGGACATCCTCAAAGGGATGGAAGTGTTCAGTATTCTCCTACATATTTACTTGACAATTTAACATTGTATCTGTTGGAATTTATTTTTCCAGGTGAAGTGACTAAAAGATGTGAGCCTTATGCATCTTATTTAGAGAAAAAGATTTTTAGCCAATTATCAAGTAAATCATAGAAATTTTAATTCTATAGCTACTTAGAGATGGGTCCCTGATTCATAATGACAAGAATAAGTTAAACAATGGAAACATTTATATTCCCCAGATAATTTCCAATTGCCTTTTGCATTGGAAACTGATACCCTTCACAATATTTCTGTGTATGTGTTATTGTGTGTGGGGGCTGATGTGTCTGACAGAAAATAATGCCCATGTTAGGTTCATTTTCACTCTAGATTTTTACTCTAACATCTTGAAAAGGCCTACCTTTTGAAATTCATGAGCATGTTCTATCTTTGCATCCTTTAGGAATTTGATGAAGGTACTCTACTACTCCTTGCAAAGCTGCTTTATCTTGTCTTCTGCTTCTGTGTGTTTATCTAGCCATATTGATTCATTCCTACTCAGGTCAGAAGTGAAATTCCACTTTAACCTGGAGGGCAAGTTTTGTGTAAAACTGATTGTACAAAAGAGTTCTAAACCAGTGGAAAAATACACACAGATGTGCAGCTAATGTAGAAAACAGAATTATATTTTTTTATGTCAGCATTTTAATTCTTTTAAATAAATAATGCAAATAGATAAATATAAAATTTTCAATTTTTTTATTTTAAATCCTACTAGAATTATACCAAGAATTCACAATTCCCAGAGCAAATTCTCAACCCTGTTGGAATCACTGGGATTTTTAATCTTAACAATATTGGAGTAGAATTTTATGCAGCAGCTACTTGAAGAAATAGCAAGAAAAAATAGCTGAGAAAGTGTTGTAATTTTGAGGGAAAACAAAGGAAATAATATGTCAATACATATTGACTTTTAGTATTCTGACTGTATTAAATTATGCTGTATGTCACAAGCATTTTTTTTCATCTTTAGTGAAAAAGTCCACTGCTCAGTCTAAGAGAAAATACCAGAATTTGGCTTGTATTCTACCTAAAGCTCATAAGCAAATCAAGCATTTCTGTTCAGCACACATTTCTCCATTGATTAATTTGATGAGTAGTACAAATTTTATCAGCTTTTAAATCCTCATCTCTTTTTTCAACTGAGAAGTTTAAATTGAAACCACCCATAATTTATATTCATGACAAATCACATAATTGTACCTCTTCCATACCAAAACAGAAGAAGATGGCATTTCTTAGCAGCACTCATTATATAGTTCATTAAAATAAGCGTAATCAGGATGAGGAAAACATGAAAAATCAGTTAGAAAACCTCCTTCAAACCTCTAGGAACAACAGGAATATAAAGAATATAACCAGAACCTTGTTGTGCCTAGACTGTGAGCTTTAGTTATGTCACCATTTAAAGCTACATTTTTAATTATACCTTTTCCTTATAAATTATACATTTTACTTATACCATCACTTGATTGATGCATTTGCTTGATTTTTAGGGTGTGTGGAGTATTTATTAAACTGGGATTTGTCTATTTCTTTCTCTATTTGCCAACACTGATTATTTTGCAACAGTACTGGGTGGTGCAGACTCAAAAGGAAATTGATTATGTTAACACACACTTTAAAAAATTATCCTGTCCAGAAATGAAAAACAAACTCATAACTGAATGGAGAACAGACATGACAGAAACACCAGAAAAAAATCATTGTGGAATTTCAATACTCTACTATCAGCAATTACATACTTCTTCTAAGAGTTTAATCTCATCAATTAAAAGATTTTCACATCGTTGTGTATTCAGTGCAAGTATATTTATCTTTCCTTGTCTGCTTCAGTATTACAAACAAGCAGCATCTGACACTAACAGAATTTTTATTGATTTCACAAAGAAATACCTGTTCATATTAATAGAGGTGATTAAATTGGGTGATTGTGATTTACATTCTACTTTTAAGAACAGTTCATGTTACTGTTAAGGTATATTCCAAAGCTCTGTTGCTAGAACAGTGAGTAAAGTGAGATTATTTAAAAGAACAAATAATTTTAGTATGAAAACTATGGAGAAATAGAGTTAAATTACTGTTTTGAGTGGCTAAAATATACTGTAGACATATAACAGACAATAATTTTAACAATTTAGAAGAAAAAGCACACACACACACATGCTGATGTCAGCAGTGCTTTGGATACATGCTTGAACACTAAAACACACTGCATAAATAAATTGTGGATCCAAAATGTTACCACCCCAGTGATGATGGATCTGTAATAAAGCAAGAACAGGTTCAGGTTCTTCAATACATTCCTTTCTGCACATGGGAAATTGCTCCCTGAAGTGTGCAAGTCCTACACATTTCAAGCAGCAAACTATGTTTTAGGATGATGCAGAAATGTAAGAGTTTAAAATCTTTCCCCGTGAATGGTGCTGGATTCAGCCATCAGATACAGGTAATGGGTTGAGCTGTTGTCCCCCACAATTCTGGCCCTGCAACAGCTCCACTTGTAACCTGGTGGCAAGTGTTTGTATTTTACCACATCCTCAGATAAATAATCTGGATAAATTGTAAGCAAACATTGGTACAACACATCCAACTGGCATACAGGGGATGTCATGATGTCACCATGTCTGGAATTGTATTTCACTGTGAAGCTTTTTGGGATGCCTACAGGACAACTAAGAGACAAAGTAGAGAAAATCTTACCTCATCATATCTGTCATTGTAGTTGGTCTTGACAGCCTCCACCAGCTTTGCAAGGGCTCTCTTATCTTCCCTGTTGGTGACAGGTTTAAGTTTTAATTCTTTTAGAGCTTCAATTTAACATCTTTCATAAATCTTTGGCCTTAGAGTTTAAGAGCTCATGATTTTTCTGGTTAAGCAGAAGCATCATTTGCAAAGGGTTAATGATCTAGTGAGAGATGTCCCTGCCTGTGGCAAGGAGGTTGGATCTAGATGATCTTTAAGGTCCCTTCCAACCCAAACCATTCTATGATTCTATGAATAGAAAAATATTTTAAAATATGTACCAAAGACATTTTTTTCAATCAGAAATGTTATCTCTCTTGCTTCTTATTTGTGTGCTCTAGAATAAATTCCTGATTCATCAAGAGATATATTCTCAAGTATTTCTGGCAACCTATTAATATTTCAGTGAAAGCTGAGATCCTCACACAGCCAAATGAACCTTGGCTTCAGGAGAACACTGCATGTTGTACACACAGTTCTGTAACTTACAACTATGACACTGATGAAACTCTTGGACATCAGTAGAACCATATTGGTACATGTCCTCAGAGCATTTGAACATCAAAAAGACATCACAAGACTACCTTTATAAGAGAACTAGGTCATGGCAGGGGAAGATTTTTTACAATATCTGCAAAGGAAATAATGTTAGATTCTCTCTTTGATTCCCAGACCAATTGGTATGGCTTAGTTCTATCCATACGTTTAATATCCTCCCTAGCAATTTGGTTATATCAATGCTAAGACCCTGATTTAGACTTGGGAAACAACTTGGAGAGTGTTAGTCTGTCAAGATGAAAAACAGAATAGGGACTAAGAAGCACAAGCATCTAAGTTCTAATGCTCACATAACAGGAATATTACTACCCTGGATATGATCTGCACATAATACTGTAGCCCACATAGCTAATGATGCTGGAATCATATGTTGAGCAAAGTAAATCAAGAAAATCAAACTACAGTGTGAATAAGGTCAAGGAGGGAGAAAGAATGGGACCCAGTTCCCATGGAAAGAGAAAATGCTTATTTTATTTATCCATTATGTTGCATATTTGCTTTCTGCTCTATGGGTTAGCAGTAAGGGAAGAACAGAAAATCTCAGCCTTTACATGAAAAATATTCAGTAACAGCTGAAGTCAAGGTTGAAAGATTCCAGTGAGAGGATGAGGGTTCTTTTGAAGATGTGAAACTGCCAAGTATCTTTGGGAACACAAGAAAAACAGGAGCTGATACTATGGGAGAGATCCTGAAAGTCTAAATGGATCAGACTTTATGACAGAGGAGTTGTGACAGGAATTTGGGATTTGGGTATTGAGTCAGTCAGAAGTCTTTTTTAATAGAAAAGAGGAAAATTAAGAGTACAGGCTGCATCAAAAGAAGTGCAGCCAGCAGGTCAAGAGATGTGATTCTTCCTTTTTACTCTAGTCTCTTGAGACACTACATGGAGTACTGCAGCCAGCTCTGGAACCCTCGACACAGAAATGACATGGACTTGTTTAGGGTGTCCAGAGGAAGACCACAAAGCTAACCAGATTTCCTATGAAGGTTGAGATAATTAGGGTTGTTCAGCCTGAAGATGAAAAGGCTCTGGGGTCTACAAGAAAGCTGGAAGGGGACTTTTTACAAGAGCATGTAGTGATAGAATGAGGGTTAATCTCTTTAGACTTCAATAGAGGAGATTTAGATTAAATATTAGGAAGAAATCTTCCACTCTGTGGGTGATGAGGCACTGCCAGAGGTAGCCTAAAGAAGTTGTGGAGGTGTTCAAGGCCAGGCTGGATGTGGCACTGAGCACCCTGGTCTAGTGGAAGTGTCCCTTTCCATCACAGGGGTTTGAACTAGGTGATCCTTGAGGTCCTTTTCAATGTAAACCATTCTATGATTGAAGGTAAAAAAAACCCAGTCCCATTTACTGGAATTTCTTCTTGTCAGGAGTCTAGATCTGCAAAATAAATAAGGTTTCCACAAATGTTTTCCTGCAGATAATATTCTACATAATCAGATTGACCAGAATTCTAATCTCCATACTATCAATACAGACAAAAGAAGATTCAGCTGGACTGTATTTTTAAGAACAGGTAAGGGGAAAACTGTATTTTCATTGGTCTGGTCCTCTTTTTCTGGTTTTGGGGAATTTTAGGGAGATTTTTAGAACAAAACAAACACACTGTATTTTATGTCCAGGAAAAAAAAAAGCAGTGTGGTCCAAAACAATAAATGAGGATTATTTTCATTGCTGGCAAATGTTAGTCTATGAAAACAGGGGAATAGCAAAACAGCCAAATAAATTTGAAATGCTTGGCTGAAGATGTCATTTTCAAGCTGAATATAGAGGAAACCAATCCCTAATCTCCTGACAGGCTCTCTCTTGTGATGGGCAAGAATACACTTTCATCAATAGAGAATGCTTCCATTGGAAACCTTGAAAGAAAGAACTGGATCCAAATGGTAAAGGAATTTATAAATTGAATAAGGTACTAAATAGGCTCCCTCAGGTACTTATATGCAGTCAGATACAGGCAAGATAGTTCATCTATGTGTTCAAAAGAACCTGCCTTTACACCTAGATCCCTGCCCAGACAGGATGAAATTTTAGTTTATTCAATGCTCTACCTACAGTCCAAACTAGGGTAGTGCAAACCAGTTCTGTTCCCAAAGTAAAGTGTTAGGGTAGATAAAAGAAAGAAATTCTTTACAGTGAGGGTAGTGAAACACTGGAAGAGGTTGCCCAGAGAGGTTGTGGATGGCCCCTCTCTGCAGTAAGTTGAGGGTGTTACCTAAAGCAGAGGTAAAGAAACAATTGGAATGTAAGTTCAATACCAGATGCTGGGTTGCATCAAGAGGAGTGTGACCAGCAGGACAAGAGAGGGGATTTTGTCCCTCTACTCAGCTCTGGTGAGACCCCACCTGGAGTTACTGTGTCCAGTTCTGGAGCCCTCAACACAAGAAGGACATTGAGCTGTTGGAGCAAGTCCAGAGGAGGGCCATGAAGATGGTCAAAGGGCTGGAGCAACTGCCCTATGAAGACAGACTGAAGGAGTTGGGGTTGTTCAGCTTGAGGAAGAGAAGGCTCAGAGGGGGACCTCAGAGTAACTTATCAGTACCTGAGGGGGTCCTACAGAAAGGCAGGGGAAGGATTTTTTAATATTATATCTGATGGGAGGAACAGAAACAACGGATGTAAATTGGAAGGGGGTAGAATTAGACTCGACATAAGAAAAAAATTCTTTACAGTGAGGGTGGTGAAACACTGGAAGAGGCTGCCCAGAGAGGTTGTGGATGCCCCCTCTCTGGAGGTGTTCAAGACCAGGCTGGACAAGGCACTGAGCAGCCTGATGTACTGGGAGGTGTCCCTGCCTATGGCAGGGAGGTTGGAACTCGATGATCTTTAAGGTCCCTTCCAACCTGAACTATTCTATGGTTCTAAGTGCAGGAATATGCCTCCAGGCTAGTCAGCCACCTGAAAGGCAGAACACATTAACACTGCACAACCACATCGTGTCAGTGCATGGGAGTTTATCTAAATAGTATCAGCATCAGAGTTGTCTTATGCCCCAGTGTTTTGGGACACAGGGGAACTGACCTACGGGAATCAGCACTTAACAGCCAAAACGAACTCCAAAGGGTTTATCTGATCTAATTTGGGCACCTAAAATTTTATTTTTAGTCAGTGGAGGGAAATAGGTAATTCCCAAGGATGATTCAGCACATATATTTAGGAGCCTGAGGTAATTAGTTTGAACTGTAACAGCTAATGCTGAGCTACCTAAATTAGATTTAGCTGTGGACGTAACTGCAAATATCTTCTGAATGTAAAACAGTTTCCTGCTCTTCTAATGGCTACACTGAAGCCAAAGCTAGTTCTTTATGAAGGTATAACCACTCAAGGTGTATTGTGATGAATTTTTAATAGGGATGAATAAATTTGGGGTAAAAAAATTAAAGAGAGCTTTAGAATTATCTCATAGAACATCATATAATTTCCTAGAATAGGAGACTCAATGGTGATAATGTGAGTGAGGTCAGATAGTAATTGGCTTCTTTCCAGAAGACTGACAATATGCCACTGCATCAATTCTCGTGATTTTTACTGAGCATATGGGAATTGCATCTCACTTACCCAAGAACTGAAATCAGGCTGGAAAATAATTTTATTTCTCCATCAGATGGAAAAGACTGTCTTCTAGGAACAGCTCAGGCTATCCTTAAGTAGATGATCACTCACAGCCAAGAAAGCCAACCAAATCCTGGGTTGCATCAAGAGGAGTGT
>VZTY01004683.1:61156-73585 GCA_013400935.1 Turnix velox
CTGATCTAGTGGGAGGTGTCCCTGCCTATGGCAGGGGGGTTGGAACTTGAAGATCTTTAAGGTCCCTTCCAACCCAAACTCTTCTATGATTCTATGAATAAAATTCTAGACTGAAATTATTTCTACTTCACGTGGTGGAATTCCAGTAGGATGGTCATTACAGGTGTCAACAATGTCAAAGAATGAATTTAAGTTTCACTTTTAATTTATTCCTTTAATCTGTAGGAGTTTTCACATGCACAATCTGTGCTGCAGTTAAAAAAAGCAGTATGCTCCTGCTTATGATAGTTTGAACAGCTTTTTTATTGAGTTGTACAGCTTTTCTATGAAGAGTCCAAGGAAAGAACTGAAATTTTTCAAAATTAAACTTTTTCCTTTATTTCACCTCTCTTTCTCAGAGAGCATCCACCTCTGCCCTGTGCTGAGGTCAGCACTAGGAGCTTAGAAATGAAACTCAACATGTATCAACTTCTTGGGGTGTGTTTGGCCAACTAAATTGACCAGCAACTCTTTTTGTGTCAGGATGGGGTCAGAAAAACTTCCTTCTCTGAAGTGGAAGAGGGAAATGAATGTGTAAAAAATAGTTCACTTGCTGGCTCTACTAAGGAATGAGTTTACAAGTCCTCTTATGTGGCTAGATCAGCAGGCATCATTTTTTTGGTTAGATTTTTGTTTCATTTCACTGCAGATAGGCAGTACTAAGCCTACCCCAACAGCAAAGCATTTCCAGTGAAGTTTTATAGATATATGGAGCAATCTGAGATACTGCATTATCTTCTTCTAGGGTCTGCAAGGAGAGTCTGGCATCTGTGTTGATACTGATGCCATCATCTGCCTTCCCTTAGGCACTGGCTGGATTAGAACAAATGCAATTCTTTATAAATTAAAAACATTTAGCAACTAGTTTGTTTTCCACACAAGTGTTGTTGCAAATCTTGCTGTAGGAGGCCTATCTACATAGATTAAAATGTGTCAGCTTAGAAACCATGAAGTCATGGGAATGTCTATCAATCAGCTACTAGGAACATCAAAAAAACCCCCATCTATAGTTAACTTTGAACAGAAAATTGTCAATTTACTGATTTTAGGCTATATTATCTTAAAAGCAATACACTTAGTTTAGTTGATATGGACTTTATAAGATTAAAGAATGGATTTCAATGAAAATCCTTTTTCCTGGTTGTATAGTTATTATGATTTTTAATCATACACTTGTAACAGTCTTGTAACTTTATGAAATACTGTTCTGTACCCACTCCTACATATAGAACCATATGCATAGTCAAGGCTGACCCTTGTAGCTATGAATATTTGCCACGGAATAACTGGATGATTCATTTTTGATAAACCAGAAATTTCATTTTAGATAAACCTCTCATTTATAATTTAAACATATTTCTTCTTATTCTTTAGATTACCTTCTACTTTTCATTTTCTTCTTCTCTAGATTACCTTCTACTTTTCATTTTTCTTTTTTTCTAGATTACCTTCTACTTTTAATTTTCTTTTCCTTCCTTCATTAATTAAAACTATTGTGGTGGTCTTGGAGTTAAAATTTTCCAAAAATTTTCTTAACTCAATAATAACTTCACTGTTAATCTTGCTAGTGAAAACAACCTTATAAATACTGTACTCTTCTAGATGAGATATTCTGAGATGGAGGGTTTTTTAACACACAAATAATTCTACTCAGTTAGTAAAGAGATTAGTTAGAACTAAGTATTTTCCAGCTGTCTATTTAGATTAAACATCTGTATAAATTTACATATACATATGTAAATATATATTTTAATATATATATATACATAGGCATCTATACATACACAAATAAACACATACTTCTCTTGTGCATGAAACTATTATGAAGTTATAGATTTTATAACAGTAATTTTTCCAGTGATTCATCAAAATTCTGATTCACTAATATTAATAACTTTTAGGGTAGAAATTTAAAAATTGTATACACAAGATCCTCTTTGATTAAATTACAGCTGTGTGTTAGAAACTGTATGTACTTATTAGTATTCAATATACTATTTTCCTTTCTTTTTTAAGTCTGAGTCACTTCAACAGTGCTGTCTACATTCAGTGCTGCAAACATTTCTCATTACACAAGGATGTTTTTTACATTTTATGCAACTTACATATTCTTAAAAGCTAGTGAAATGTGTGGCAATTACCATGTAGATTTACAGACATTAGGAGAAGTCTTTAGACTCTTGCTCCTGCAATATATACTAATCAGGAAAAAGGAGAAGGGATATTGTTAGCAATAACCTTGGACTCTGTGGAGATACAAGCAATAACAAGACATTATTGAGACATCTATGTTTAACATGAATAGAATGTTGTATCAGTACAGGGAGTAAAGCCTTCAAAGCTTAAAAAAAAAAAGAAGAGGATACTTTTATAAGCCTCTTTCTCTATCTTCATTACCTCAATGCTAGCAAATTATTCTTGTTTCCAAGATAAACATTTAGATTTCCCTTTCCCTCCAGAATCATAAAATCCTAAAGAATAGATGAGGTTGGAAGAAAGCTCTGGAGATCATCTAGTCCAGCTCAAAGCTGAAGTTGATTTTAACATAACAAAGACTATCTTAATTTTGTGTTAGGGTGCAGTACTTGTCCACAGTAAATACTTCACAAAATATTGAGAATGTTATTTAAATCCTGTTGCCATTTTTTGTCATGCTTTTCATCTTTGATACAGTGATGTTGGCATATCTTCTTTCATTGTATGCACATGACATCTTCATTATAATTTGGGAGGAGTAAGGTCAAGCAAAGAGCTTACACTTAAATTCATACTCTATTTTACTATTTTAAACATTGTTATAGATTTTATTTTATTTTTCCCAGAGCATTGTGTAGATTTTAAATCCTCTGGCACAATTCTATAGCTCTGGCTTGCCACTGTAAGCTCAGGCAGTATCATCACAACTGAAACTGAGGAACTAGCAAAGTAATATCAAACCAAGGTACCTTGTTCTCATGCCAGTGTCATTATGTTTTCCTCTTCACTAACACTAATAAAATACTTTGAAGAAAGAGAAACATTAGTTGCTGTATAGGGATGTAAATTTACAAACTTGCCATTTTTAAAAACAAACATGAGTACATGAAATTTTGTTTGCTTTGTAATTTCTGCAGGTTTTGATGTATACATTGTAACTTTTGCTTGTATTTTCCAGGATGGTTAGAAATTAATTCTTTAAAAAGATGTTCCCACTTGCTTTCTCATATTAGATTGACACAGACGAGAAACAATGGTTGCAAATTGGAAGGGGGTAGATTTAGACTTGACATAAGAAAGAAATTCTTTACAGTGAGGATAGTGAAACACTGGAGCAGGTTGCCTGGAGAGGTTGTGGATGCCCCCTCTCTGGAGGTGTTTAAGGCCAGGCTGGACAAGGCACTGAGCAGCCTGATGTAGTGGGAGGTGTCCCTGCCTGTGTCAGAGGGGTTGGAACTCGATGATCTTTAAGGTCCCTTCCAACCCAAACTATTCTATGATTCTATGGACATCTGAAAATACAGAGATGCCACTGTTAGGCTGAAGGAATACAAAATCTCCCAGCTGTGGTCTCTGGGTCATGTCTATCTTAAGTCCTCAATGACCTAAACTCATTATCACCTGGCAGGTGTCTTCTGACCTATTGGAAATCAGTTTATTTTCAAACTCCATCCTTTGTAATTTCCTACAGAAGGCTTGTCAACCAAGCAGACAGGTTGAGAACTAAGAGCTCATGGATACCAAGCACCATCTTTGCTCTTTTAGATACAGCCTCTTTCCATGTTGATGGAAGCTACATATAAAAAACTTGCTGAAAACCTGGATGATCCTTCTCCTTCAGATAGACAGGAGAGGTAGATTTCCATCACTGTCATTAGAAACCACAGGAAAAAAAATCACTGTACGAAGGAAAGCAAATTCAGGGTTTGAGGGGAGAAGGAAGAACTCATGGCCTTTCTATTTGTCTCATGCTCATTTTGAAGATGTTAAGGAATTGCTACAGAATTAAATCACTCCATCCTAAAAAAGCTAATAATCACCAACTGCTACTGAAGCACTTAATTCTAATTATCTCCTCATTAACACTCAATTAGGATGCCACTCCACATATACCCAGTAGGAAGGAATAAATGAGATGAACAATTGATATTCTGGGCTCCTATTTGCCACGAAACTGTGTTCAGCATTAAGAATGTCTGATCTAGGTATGTCATGAAAAAAAAATTCACCTGTTTATTTTGTGAAAAATTTGATGAATACTGAATACATTGCTCCCGAGATCAACTCAGAATTTCTCACAATCCACCATTATTATCAAGTCTTTAAGTAAATTAAATTAAATTAAACAAATCTATCTGTGTATACTTTCCACAAGACTATCTGAATCATCAAAAAAAACCCACATGGAAACATCTGGCATGGCTAGCTTTTAAATTTTGACAGGGAATTCAAGCTTACCTCATTCAAAATCATAAAATAATAGAACAGTTTGGTTTGGAAAGGACCTTAAAGATCATATAGTTCCAACCACCATGGGCAGGATCACCTCCTAAAAGACCATTTGCACAAAGTCCCATCCAACCTGGCCTTGAACACTTGCAGAGATGGGGTATCCACAACTTCTCTTGGGAAAACTTGTTATTCTGTGCTCTATACTGTACACAGTGCATGAAAATACTCCTGAAAGATCTCATTTTCATCATGATTTTCTTGTCATTCTCCACCACAACTCTTTATCTCCCATTTAAAATACTAGCATTTAATAGAAGTAGACCTTCTCACAACAGTTCCCTTAATAAGGACAAATTTTCTAACCAGATGGACCTTTCCAGCAAGCTGGAACCACATTTTACAAGGACTATTAATCAAGTGAGTCTGTTGTGATTAGATAATTAATATAAGGGAAAGTACTTGACAAAAAGGGTGGATTTTAAATTTTTAATGATGTATCATGAATTAGCCAGCAGAATTTAATGAGGAGCTGAGCTTCCTATTGCCCATATTTCCTGATGAAAAAATTAACAGTACAAAGGTTTGCAGTGGCTATTAGCAACATCTAAATGTACAATTTCCTGCTCTTAATTGGAAGCGTAATAGAACATTTTCATGGAGTGTCAAACATGGAAATGCATTAGCTCTCTCAGCAGATACAGGTTTATGTTTAAAAAAAAAAAAATAAATGGTACATTTTTCACACCTGCAGAAGTCTTTTAGTGCTATAGGTTTCTCCTATTCCTCATAACCATTTGAAACCCATCTAGCTATGAATGTCTGCACACAAATTCCTGGTTTGAGTGGTTTGAGGTAGCTGCACTGGTGCAGACCTGGAATAAGGTATGATTTGGGCTATTGTCAACTTTTTCACTTACCAGCTTATGGATGGAACCACACAGCTTTGAAATACCTGCTCAAATTCAAAGACAAATGGAAAGGTCTCTAAGACCTCTTAATTCTCAAAGAATTATCACTTTTGCATTTTGTTGTATTAAGGTATATACTTACAATTTTTTTACCATCTGAACCATCTTTAGGCATTGTAAGATCATAATTTTAAATAGAAATATACATTTTGGAAGCTATGAAGAAGGCTTATTGATCTATCATAATACTTTGTAAGGTACATGTTTATGCCAGAATGGACTGGGTAACTAATTCATAAACCAAGATCCTACCTGGGGATTTTGCTTCCTTTTTTTTCATTTATTTATTAGTTTTTAAACCAGTGAAATTTATAATTGAAAGTCTCATCTATGTAGAAGGAAAAAAAAAAGTGTCTTGGTACACGCTAAAAGCTCATAGTAGACAGCACAGTGAAAGGACTAGATTTCTTTTTTGAGTTCTTATACGATCTTTCAGAGATGAAAGTACACACTGACATGATAGTATGGTAATAAAGCTTCATTTCTACATGTAAATTTTGACAGAAATTTGTCATATGGTCAAACTCATCATGCCAGATTGACCTTCTGAAAAGACAGTAAAAACATATTCTTATGTTACATGAGACTGTCACTGATTTCAGCATAAGATGATCAGATAGATTCTGTGTTACCAAGTGCAGGGAATTAAAAATAGGAAAAGAAAAGGGCTCCTGAAACTGCCATCAACCTGAAATGTTCAAGAAGAAGCACTGGTATGAATCATAAAATAGTTGGGGTTGGAAGGGACCTTAAAGATCATCGAGTTCCAACTCCCCTGCCACAGGCAGGGACAACTCCCACTACATCAGGCTGCTCAGTGCCTTGTCCAGCCTGGCCTTAAACACCTCCAGAGAGGGGGCATCCACAACCTCTCTGGGCAACCTCTTCCAGTGTTTCACTACCCTCACCCTAAAAAATTTCTTTCTTATATCTAGCCTGAATCTACCCCCTTCCAAGTTACATCCATTATTTCTAGTCCTCCCATCAGATATCTTATTAAAAAGTCCTTCCTTTCTCTATTCTCCTCTATACCCTGCTTCTGACAGCATAAATGTGCCTTTAAAATTCATTTCCACAGGAGGAGCAATAGGAAATACTTAAGAGCCAACAAATAAAAAACCAAACAAACCGGTTGTACTCGCCTCCCTCTCACCAGCAACCTGCTGTGGGGCTCCTGGCAGCTGCCTTCCAGTGGTCCATCCCTGCATGAAGTCTTTTTTGGAAATCAGCTTGTGGTCTTCATGAACAAAAGAATGACATTTCTAGGTATTAGCTTTCTGTGGCTCCTCTTCTTTGTATGTCCTCATCAGTCATGTTTTATTGACATTGAATCTAACTGCTGTAGCTTTGGGAATCACCCTCTGTACAAAGCCCAGTGATTCATTGTTGGTTTAGAAAATTAAAAATACAGTTCTCATTGGGTGTGTAGCTCAGCTGAGAGAGCATCACACTCCTAAACTGAGAGTTGAGGGTTCAAGTCTTGTCCAGGTAGGAGGATTGTCCAAGTTGGGCAGATGGTGGGACTTGATGATCTGAAAGGTCTCTTCCGAGCTGGATGACTTATTATGTAGACACTTCAGAACTGATAAAGTCTTGCATCACATTTGGACACACAGTAGGACTATTAATGTCACTAAATATGAAAAGGGCCCCTTCCCCTCTAAAACTATGGATTGCAGTCTGTGTGTTGCTGATCTTTGTCACCCAGAATTTTAATACTCTAGATCATTTCATTACATGTGACCTAAGACCATAATTTATTTTTCCTGATGTTCATCTCGGAAGGGGTTTGAGGGGATCTGACACATCCTTTCTTGGGCTTCCACAGCCAGTGGAACTTCCAGGGCTCTTCCTGTGAACCATGTTTATCTGCATTGCCTCCACCATTCTCCAGACTTTGCAGGGAATGTGTTGCCTTTCCTCTGAGTCAGAAGCACATTCCTGTTGGGACTTGCACTAGAGAATTGTTCTCTGTGCCAGTTGTTTCAGCATCTGCAATTTCTTCAACTATATCATTTTAACCTTCACCCTAACTCAACAGTCAAGATTCCAGAACCATTAGAAGACTCCATTTTAAAATTTATTTTATCAAAACAAATTCCAATGAAAAGAAACAAAAGTGAAGTTGGTTTGCAGTCTTTGCCTAGCATGCCAGAGTCAGGTAAATTTTTTATGCTAATTTCTTGGTCTCCACTCAAGTTGAGCAGTTATCATAGAAGCTACTACTTTTCTCATCCTCCAAATGCCTTTAGTTCTTGTTAACCTCAGGAGAAATCTGTGATTTAAGGGAGATTACTTTGAGATTCATTTGGCAGCAGAAAATCCTAGTGTGGGGGGTTGGGGAATGTTGGTGGGATTTTTTATTCTAAACCCCCCATGTGTTGATAAAATAAGATTTAAAATAAACAAAAATGGGAATAGTTTTGGAGACAATAAAAATGTCTCAGATCACTATGATGCAGTAAAAATCTGTAGTTTGCATTTGCAGTTTTATTTTGTTATTTGAAATTACTAGAAATACAAAGCAAAATCAAATATGCAAGGAACTTTGGCCCCAGTTTCAGTGACAACAATGAAAATCAAAGCTATTGACTGAATTGTGCTTTTTGAATATGACAATTTTTTTCACTTTAAAATGTTGATTGATGGTAACCTCTGCTACCACAACAAAACATGTCCATATCTTTTCAAAATGAAAGCTGAGCTGCATGTCTTAACAGGAATCTTGACAAATGACATGCAATAAGCTGTTGCTTAACATAGAATAACCATGCCCTTGTCCATCACCAACCTGCCTTTGCAATGTTGCATAACTCTGTCTGGGGAAACACAAGGAACATGCCCAAGCATGAAATGAAAACCCAATAATCAAATTAGTTTCTGCTAATCATGACATAAGAACAAGTTTAGAAGGCATAATTTGAACAAATTGATGGAAATCTCTGAAATTCCGTTCCCTTCATGGAGAGAAGGGGGATGGAGGAAAAACATTAAGTGAAAAAATAAAAAATTAAAAAATATCAAGGTACTTGGAAGTGTAATTCTTCTCTTGCTGGCATAAATAACACTGCAGTGTGTCCAAATGGGATGGACACAGAAGGAGCTTGATGCATTTCAGTAAAGGGAAAATTCCTAAGCTGGAAGGACTGAACTGGTGGCAAGTTCATACAGGTCAGATGAGGAGTGGCTCTGTCTCCTCACTGCCTATTGTCTCAGGCCCTCTGAAGTCAGAAACCACAGGGTTAGGAACATTCTGGGCATTTCCTTCACCTTGAAACTGAGAAGGAGCTGCATTGGAGGTGACTGGTGGTCAGCTTCAAGGCTGGAGACAGTAGGCTCAGAGTCAGAGACATTGGCAAACGAGTATATCTCTCTGAAATAATAAGAAAATACAGACTTTGCATTGCTCTCAGCCAACTTCATGATTTGAGGGTAGAAAACTTAGCTAACCAAATATACAATAATCATTGATAGTTCCTGATCTATCTTATTTTCTAACTTTAGAAGTTAGAAGGAGTTGGGGTTGTTCAGCCTGGAGAAGAGAAGGCTCAGGGGGGACCTCAGAGTAACTTATCAATACAAAAAGGCAGGGGTAGGACTTTTTAATAAGATATGTGATAGGAGGACTAGAAATAATGGATGTAAATTGGAGATTGGAAGATTCAGGCTAGATATAAGAAAGAAATTCTTTACAGTGAGGGAGATGAAACACTGGAAGAGGTTGCCCAGAGTGGTTGTGGATGCTCCCTCTCTGGAGATGTTCAAGACCAGGCTGGACAGGGCACTGAGCAGCCTGATGTAGTGGGAGGTGTCCCTGCCTATGGCAGGGGGGGTGGAACTCGATGATCTTTAAGGTCCCTTCCAACCCAAACTATTCTATGATTCTATGATTTAGATGAGCATCCATAAATCACAGATTAGAATAATAAAACGGGTTGAGTTGGAAGGGACCTTTAAAGGTCATCTACTCAAACCTCCCTGCAGTAACTACGAACATATTGCACTGGATAAAGCAATGAAACTACATTAATATCTGATTTTGATCCCTCTAACTTAAGACAGTAGCAGAATCTTATCCAGGAAAATAAACAACCCACTTAGAAGAGAATATAAGTCAAATTCATCTGAATAAACACAGGCATCTACAAAGTAGGGGATGACATCAGAATTGATGGTCTGTACTCTCCAGACAGTGAAGAGAAATGTTCCCTAAAGTGAATTTATGAAACAGACATGAGGAACTGTATTTTCAGCATCTGCCTCTCCCTATTGACCACACCAGGGGGTTTAGGCTTCATCCTGAAATGTAGGTGCTCTGTAAGCATCTAACCTGAGGTGATCATGAGATTCATCTCCAGTGAATGAGGCTTAGTTTGCTGACATTGCTGGCTATTTTTTTTTCCTGTTATGCAGTCCTTGTGCATTTCTTGAGGGCTGTTTTTCTGAATATTTTAATGAAAGATTCAGACATAAAATGTTTCAGATCTCTGTGTCTTTTTCTGGAAAGACAATGCAACAGAAGAGCCACTTCACTCATTTTGCCAACTTGCATTATTTCAGGTAGAGATTACATTTTTCAAAACTGCTTAATGTTCACAGTGCAAGGCATGGCTAATGCACTCATTTTTGAGACATGCAACCTTCCTGTTTGATTTACACACATAGGAAAATGTGAAAAATTAAAATGCTGAGCTTCAAAATGCATCAATAGATGAATTATTACCCCAAAAAATAGAAAAAAAATCATCCTGCACTTTTCCACACATCTGAGGCATGCAAAACTCAAAATTTCCACATTGTTCAAATCACTGTGGCTATAAAAAGGAATGTTGGTCTCAGTGCTGTGGTGGGATGGGGTTTTTTTCTGAAAATTTATCCAGCAATATATAATATCTTTTCCCAACTAATCTCTTCAAAATCAAACATCCAGCTCCAATGATTTTCACAACCAAGTGAAAATCATGAAAGAAAAGTTTAAAAAGGAATGCTGACATGCATTGTCTGGAAGTGCTATTAAAGGTTTTGTAGCATCTTTCAAAAGTTGCTGGAAATTACTTAATTATTTCATTTTTTCCCCTTTTTTTATCTTTGGGCTGAGCTTTTGACAGACATATTAACATTTCCTTTGTTCATATTTGAGTGCTGAATTATCTTTAATTGCCATGAACATTCTGCCTGCATGAAAGAATTAATTTAACTGCTACTGTCAACTTCTGCATGCATATGTTCTGCTTACACATGAGGTATCAAACACAGAGAAGAGAAAAATTTACTGTAAGTAAATTAATATAAATGGACCCCGGAGCCTTTTAGAATATAGAACAGAATCCAAGTTAAGAAAAACAAAATTCATTTTCCCCTTGGCATTTTCAGAACTTTCAACCTCTTTTATCACAGGGCTAAGGAAAAGCAGCAAATTTTAGCTTTCCACTCATCAAATAAGACCATATATTTTACTTTCTATGTGATAGAAATTGTTTTGTAGGCTGTACACTGAGGGGGAAGAAGCCATTTTACAAATCCCCTTCTGTTATCAGCAGCAAAATGTTTTAAATAAAATTTCTCTCAATCTACTAGAAGACATTTCTTAATCATTTATAAAAATATTCATACTTTTCAAACTTACAGATTATTATACAAATATTAGTTTGTATATTTAACCACACTATGTGACAAGATCCTCACAATAAATTTGCATGAAAATACATAACACAGAATTGATTACAGGACAGTGGCTATTTTCACCTGTTTGGATTGTTTTCCAGGAATAATAATACATCTCTTTCACAAAAGAAATTTTAGCCCATGTAAACCCAAGTTCAAACTCTTTCCTTACTTCAAAAGTCAATAGAAATAAAATTGTAAGCATTCTTCTGCATCTCCAAGTAACCAGGTTCTGCAGCCACACACTGCAAAGGGTAGGAAGTGGATCAGTGCTTGAAATCTCTACAACAGTCTATTTTAAATGCACCAGAATCAAATTAACTTCAGTAATAACTTTCATATTATATGTATTACTTTGGCTGCCTCCAGGCCATGTAACTCAGTTAGGCTTCACTGGCATATCATAATCTTCCTTAAGTCCAAATGCATGATTTTTGTTCACACAAAATTTGTCAGAAACTGTAATTTTAAGAGAGAGGAAGTATGAATTCAGGTAGTTAAATTACAGCAAAGAATTCCACCTCTGAAATTTAAAGCTTCAAAAATAAAAGTTGCTCTTTAATGACCAAGTTTTTTGTAAAAAGCTTGTTGTGAAGAATGCTTTTTTTTATTGTTGTTGTTTTAAAATCCTGGTGAGTCTGACACAATTAATGAATAGCAACAGCCACCCTAATAACTGTTAAACAACAGGTCAACACCAAACTATTTCTCTGAGCAATTTTTCAGCTCAAAAACTACAAAAAATAAACACACAAAAAAATCTATTCACAGGCATAAGAATAATGTACAATAACATTGTCTACTGCAAAGCTAAATATTTTTTTCCCAATGGAACTACATCTGTGTGTCTTAAAGTGTCTGATTAACACCGCTCTGTTCTTCTTCCCTTCATCCTCCTCTTCATGCCATCATAAGGATATGTGTAGCAGATGACACCAAGCTGTGTGGTGCAGTTGATACACCTGAAGGTAGGGATGCCATCCAGAGGGACCTTGACAGGCTTGAGAGGTGGGCCCAAGCCAACCTCATGAAGTTCAACAAGGCCAAGTGCAAGGTCCTGCACCTGGGTCGAAGCAATCCCAAGCACAGACACAGGCTGGGTGGAGAGTGGCTTGAGTGCAGCTCCGTAGAGAAAGACTTGGGTGTGTCAGTTGATGACAAACTCAACATGAGTCAACAGTGTGCACTCGCAGCCAAGAAGGCCAACCAAATCCTGGGTTGCATCAAGAGGAGTGTGACCAGCAGGTCAAGAGAGGTGATTTTACCCCTCTACTTGGCACTGGTGAGACCCACCTGGAGTATTGTGTCCAGTTCTGGAGCCCTCAACACA
>VZTY01004683.1:75381-94167 GCA_013400935.1 Turnix velox
CCCTCTAAGCCTCCAGAAAGAAACCTGACTGAGGGATGTCTAGAACATTATGTCTCAGATCTTCCCCTGCTGTTTAGTCTCTCTTCTTCCACTCTAATTACTGTCTTGTCTCCACAGTGTAGTCTTTCAGCATTTCTAGTTAACAACTGGGAAAGTCCCTCTGACTCACCAGCAGAAAGGTGATGCCAAGGACTATGCATAAAACGGAGAACAGAGATAGGTACTGGATTCTTGTAATTAAAATTAATTGCCAGCACTTTCCTGTGCTGACACACCTTTTGTCTCTGCCACCTAGTGTGACCCCAGGCAACCCTGGATACCTTAAGAGTTACAGTAGCATGGGCAAAGGACTCTTCCCAGTAGGTGAAAACCATTCCACTTGGATGGGGAGATGGTATCATCATACAGACATATATTCACATATTTATATAAATATATATTTATACATACATACATATTCATACCTGTGTTCTGCTATTGCTCTCTGAGCCTAGCACAGGCTCTACTCTATCTAGTTTAATTAACCCACACATAGAGTTTAAGTATTTTCCACCCCACACAAAACCAGATGTGCTCATTCATGGTCAAAGGAATGTTAAGTTCCCATCTTTGGATTGTTCTGAAAGAAGAAAGGGGGGAAAATTTCAGAACAAATGCAAGATGAATTGATTTTGGTTTGGTTCATTTTGTTTCTCTCCTTATTCAGAAGCCTTTCTCCTATTACCCATAATAGATTGATAAGTGCAAAAAAAAAAATATACTCACCTTTATTTAGTTTTCTTTTTCTAAGTTACAGTCCCATACCAAGATTTACTATTAATCTTATCCAGCAGAAGAAGGCCATAGGTAGAAAAAGAATGGATACATCCATTCAACTTGAGGTGAAACCTTATAGTTTAACATATTTTGAATAATTAGAACAGAAACCTCCATTAAATATAATCACTTCTCAGAGTGGAAGACTAGAACATACAAAATACTACAACTGCCATCTGGAACAAGTCTATAGTCAAGCTTTGCTTGTCTACTTGTGTTTTCATGTTTTGATCTATTTTTGCATCATTACTTAGATTTCCATTGGCCTACATCCTTCATCTTCACTGGTTTTCATTTATGTCCAGTACTCTTCTGAACATGCACATTGTCTCTCTTTCCAGAATCTGAATTTCTTTGAATCACTGTCATATTAAGCACTAAAACTATCAATGAGATTTTTTTTAAAAAGGGGAAAAAAAAGCAAACCCAAAAGCAGCAAACTCACAGCTTATTTTAGAGCAGTTACAATACTCCACACAATAGCTCAATATCTTCGAGACATTACCAGGGATACAATTTTTGACCCCACTTTTGAACTGTTAATAAACTCAAAGGGAATAATCCATTAGAGTTAGGAAAACAGAGTCTTTGAAACACACTATTTCTTTCTGAGGCTTATAGTCCTCTGCATTAATTTTTACTGTATTATTTTCAGGTGATCAGTTAATTATGACAATATCAGCATTAATAATCTTCTGAAGTATAGTACAGGTCATTGTTAGTTAATTATGTATTAGAAAATCTAGGATTATGTTCTATATAACAAAATAAAGCCTTGCCAGCTGCTGCACAGATGTCTTTGAGCTTAAAGTATGAACATTTATTACAGATCAAGTATGATGATTTTGGAATATATTCAGCCTGGACTAGAAACACACCTCAGTCACAGGGTATTTTTATTTAAATGAAGTTATTCTATTTATGTTTTAGCCCTTCAAACTTCTTCCTTCTTGCAGTATAACTGGTCTTAATTTTATTAATGTTGCTATTATCAACAAATCTCAGCAAAGCTCCTCTTATAGATTCCTCTTTTGGGAGTTTTTCAAGATAAAAAGTGTCCTTAATTGTTGCCAATTCCACTGGACTCCTAACACACATGCACATGGATATGCACAATCCTGCATGCAACACACAATTGTCATCAGTATGACCCAATATTAATTAAAAATTATAAATATATACTCTTGAATGTTAATTTTATTCCTTTCATGTCAGGAGCTTAATCCGTTTTTTATTTTTCTTTATTATTTAGATCTTGCAGACTCAGAAACTTTAATTTGTTTATATTTCTCAGTTGTCTGCCAAGAGAGCAGCATATTAAGTGTGTCTTTCTGTAAAAGCACCTCATACCTAAAAGCCAGGTGAGTCAGCAGCACAGCTCTGTGTAAAAGTGTCAGTCTACTGAGTATTGCACCTTCAAATGGAATTTAAAAAATGAACTTTCTTTTTTTCACAAACTGAAGCAAAGAATAAAATTACAATAAAACAAAAAGCTCCAGTCTGAGGACATTTGAGTCAAAAAAGAGAATGGATTATGAGAGAGAAAAAGTACCCCAAACATCAAACAAACATTCATGTTATTTTTGGCTTGGCTAACACAATCCCATAGGTAGACAACAACTCCAGTACAGCCTGTAATACCAGTTATACAATCCTGGATTACCACTGATCCTGTGTGGAGTGCATGGAGCTCAGCAGCACATCTTGCTGTGTCTTTGTGTGCTGGGCTCCAACTGCTCCAGCAGCATCATCATCATTATTAGTTCTAACAGTCCCCAAACATTTTCACTGCCTTGTCTATTTTATTACTCTTGCAGTGAATATATTCCATCATGATTAGTGAAACAGAGGTATTTAGAGAAGTATTTATGGATTAAATTCTAATAAAATTTTAAGGAGAGGATATTTCTAACAGTGCTTGTTTATTGTCTGAGCGATACTAGCCACAGCAACAAAAGCAAGAGCAGCAGAATGCACCATCTCCAGCTGTCTCATATTTTTCACAAAAACTTTTATAATAACACTGCTGAATTCTAGTCTAAAATACAAATGAGCAAGGCTGATTGCATGTACACACATTGAAAACAATGGAGCTACAGTCATTTCAGCATTTCTCTCACATTAAGTTAACAAGTCTCCTAATGTTTTTCAGTTCTGACTTTGAACAGCAGGTGTTGTTCTATGAATCACAAATTATATCCAATTACATTTGCTTTTTGTTTTAAAATATTGTTCACTGAGGTCTACAATGGGAGTAAATCTAAATGAAACTTGAATAGGCAATAATCTCATCTCAGGTAGAATGGCTTAAGATAGAAGTAGCTTCACTGAAACAAACAGCATTGATCCTCATAGTCTTGTAAAGTAAGTTGAATGTGGGCATTTCATGCTCATTTTCTACTGTTCCATGAAACAAGTTAATAACAAGACAGGTTTGCCAGTGTCTTTCTGTATGGGATTGTTGTGGATTAACCCTCTGCCACAGTCCTTCTGTATTGCCTGTTGTGGATTAACCCAGGTGGGTAGCCAGGGACTGCACAGGAAATCCCCAGTGTTACAAGATGATCACCACCACCAATGAGTAGACTAGTGTCCAGCCATTTTCCAAGAAAAAGGTGACTTATCTTCCTAAATCTCATTATTTCCCTCTTTGTTTCTGAGCATGATGGTATATGGTAAGAAATATAATTTCATTTAGTTGGGGTCATCTATCTGGTTGTGTCCCTTTTCAACTTAGTGTGTATTTCCCAATCTATTGCCTGGGATGGAGCAGAGTGAAAACCACATAAGATGCAGAGCAAGGACTTCCAAGAAAAGCTAGATTAGTATGTTATCAGTATAATTTTGTCCACAAATCTAGACCACAGCAACTCATATACTCCTGTAAAGAAAATTAACTCCATGCTAGCCAGACCCAGTACTACTGCCTTACAATGAAAAGGAATGATTATCCAGATTTCATTGATTTTAAGCTTGAATTATAACTGATGACTAAAATACAAATCTAGTTTATATACATCAGTTCTTACCTCTGCATTGTTTGAAACCATGTTGCTTAAACTATGTTATTTAAAAATAATTCCCATTTATTCTCACTTCTCATTTTAAATAACTATTTTAAAATTCTATTTTAATATTATTAAATACTATTTAATAATATTTTAAAATACTATTAAGATACTATTACTATTAAATCAAACTGTGAAAGGATCATAATTTTTGTCAGTGCTCCAGATCTTCCTGACTTTTTTTCTGGAAAAAAAGTCAACTACATGTGGTCATAATTTATGTGTATAGGGCAAATGAAACATACTGCATGTGGTCATAATTTATGTGTACAGAGCAAATGAGACATAACTGCACACTTTGTTTTCTGTGTTCATTAGCATTGTTGTTGTGGCTTTATATGAATTCACATGTTCACTAATAGTATAATTTTAGACTTTTTTCATTATATTTTTGAAACATGGCACACACTTTAGATTTCTATGCTGCCTTCTGAAGCACCAATGACTGGTCTTCTCTGCACAGCAAACTGAACACATGGGCCCATAGAGGATGCCTTCACAGACCTCAGGAGCCACACTGAGAAGAAATGGACTATGCTCCTAAGATAAGTCTTTCTCATTTCTAGCTGTGAACACAAATAGGAGATCTCAGCTGAATCATAGAATCACAGAAACATAGAATAGTTCAGGTTGGAAGGGACCTTAAAGATCATCAAGTTCCAACCCCCCTGCCATAGGCAGGGACACCTCCCACTACATCAGGCTGCTCAGCGCCTTGTCCAGCCTGGCCTTAAACACCTCCAGAGAGGGGGCATCCCCAACCTCTCCAAGCAACCTGTTGCAGTGTTTCACCACCCTCACTGTAAAAAATTTCTTTCTTATGTTGAGTCTAAATCTACCCCCTTACAATTTACATCCATTGCTTCTGGTCCTCCCATCAGATATCTTATTAAAAAGTCCTTCCCCTGCCTTTCTGTAGGACCAGAAAATGCAGGCAACCAGAAAAATGGACTCAGAACCTAAGAGGTGCTCATATTCTTGATGTGGGGAGAGTTCTCTAAGGACACAGCAATTCTGCTTCCAGATCCTAATTGTGTTATGTGGAAAGGGTAGTTTACAGCAGGTTCACCATACCTCTCCCAAGCTGTGGGGCTCTCACACAGGAACAACTGTGTTGCCTTCACACCTACTGCAAATCACATCTCTGTCTTTGTGGGTGAAATCCTGCAGCACTGTTGCAAACAAGGCATAGATTTCAAATTGCTTAGAGATTTTAGGAAACATTAGCCAATCCAAAGATCATTGTTTCTAATAGAAGAAAAAAGTCAGCTACACAGAGCACAAAATATTAATTCCTTCAGTATTTATTTTCCACTGAAGTGGATTATTGGCTTTGCTTCTCAGCTTGAATGGAAATCTGATGCCCATCAGATGTTTTTGGCAACTGTGATCAACACTGTAGAAGCACTATGAGTTCCCTTCTTATTGTAGGAAAGTAGAAATCCTATGGCCAGACTTTCACTGCTACCTGCTGTTCCTTACCCTTTGACCAGTTTGTGCAGCTGCAATACTGTCTACAAAATAAATAAAAACATCAAAAAGAATACATATTTTAATTCAAAGAGGAACTTATTTTACTTCAAAGTATTTTTCATCAGCTTCCCCTTTACACAAGAATCAAAAAATTTCTCAGCTCCCAAGCTAGAAATCTTTCTACTAGCCACTCACAATCCCTTATTCCCTTTTCTCCTGCCTCTCAGTCACAGGCATCATCACTTTAGCAGTGACATTTCAAAACACACTCTCTAATCTGTTCCATTAACCATCATCAGTGAGACATTTAATTGCTCAAACAAAAGTTCATCACCATGCTGGAATTGTGTTTCATTTCATCTATGTCAAACCCCTACAGAAAGTCCAGCTACTGTACTTCACTTTTCTGTTTATTTTCCAGTGCAGTGTGTGTTATAATGTGCTGCCTGCTGAGAATTCACAGGTTATAAAGTACACAATCCTTAAAAGGTTCTGGTGATTGCTCATGCCTCTCAGTCCTAATGCATCAGTGAAATCTTTGGAAGAAAATTACAATGCACAGAGATTTTTAGAAAAATCCACATTGTTTATTTGCATATTAAATGCAGAAAATAATCTACCACATTATTATTATTCCTATTGAAGCCAGAAATCTCTCACACTGTGCAGAAAAAGGGGAGGCAGTTTTACAGGGATTAATAATGCATCTCATATGAATCTCTTGGTGAAATTAAAGATGAAAGAAACAACATAAAAATAGCATGAAAGCAGAGACATCAAAACACAAAAGCATGGGCATTCTGAATTCAGAGTGCCATTTCACTTTTGTGCCTAGGTATTGTAAGAAAGAACTACTCATAACCAAAGCACTTTTGAACCAAATTATTGCATTCATTTATGAAAAAAAAAACAAACAAAACATATATAGTTCAAGAATTTTATTAAATACCAAGTCAGATTCCAGTAACTTGGGGATGCAGAAAGGAAATAGAATAATGTACTGCTGAGTCTCACTGACACTTCATAGTACAAATCCTTGTTTTCATAGCTTGTAATTTTGCAAAAATATTCATGGTTTGAGCTGAAATTTCCTATGACAGGTGCCTGCCTCAGGCTGTTTCTTTGGTGGGCAGCATTAACTCAAACAACTCAAACATTCTGGGGAATTGAATTAGGGGAACATTAAGTTAAAAAAGTTTTGGCTACCTCATTTTATAAAGCCAAATAATGTTTTGAAGCACAGACATGACACCTGCAAAGTGCTTTTTTTACCAACTTTTGAAAAACAGAAAGGAATTTCACCAGTCCCAAACAATTGAAAAGGAAATTATAAAGTTATATCTGCATACCATGGAAAAAAGCCTGTTAGAACATGTTCTAACACACAATTGCCCATAAATCTAGACCTCAGAATGACTGAGGGTGGAGACTGGAATCCACTGAATAAAAGAGCACTTCATTCCCTCTGGTTCCTGAACATCACAGGCTTGCACAATATTTGCTACAGCTTGTCTGTGGCTAAGAGGGTAACAAAACTGGAAGGCAAGGAACCAGAATCACCTGCGTGGTTAATGACTATCCATCCTACTGGCAAAAAAGGATTCAGAGAGATCAGTGTCAAAAGATTGAACTCAGTCCCCTGATCTGAAATACCAACATCCTTCTTCATTTCTTGGACTCTGAGTATGATATAATTTACTGACAACAGGGAATCACACAATAATGGGATAATTTTTAGGAGATACAGCTCGTAGGGAGATGCCACATTATTTCTAAGGTAAACAGTAGTACAGCATTCATTGGTTGATGAGATAAATATCTATTTTAGTGGAATGACAATGGAAAAAAATTAAGTCAACAGCCGTACGATGAATGATGGATGGTAATGATAACCTGCTAGTGAAAGGCAAAGAAAAGGGGAATGTTTACTTTGTTTCTGTCTCTCACATACCAGGCAAGCCCACTCCCAGCCCTCTGCTCATACTAGCACAGTTTGGAAAGATTGATTTGCTAGCAACAGGCAAGGGATTACTCAGAAAAAAACTGGATGAATCAATCTGTAGATCTTGAAAAGATCCCCAAGGCTGTAGAAGGTGGCTCTAATAATAAAACTGTTTTCTTACTATTAAAAATTGTCACCTATATTTAAGAAGGATAAGAAGGACAACACAGGGAACAATCAGATGGACACACAAAGTGCTGTCCCTGGTGGGATGGAGGATATATATCATCCTAGCATCAATTTATGAGCATGCAAATAACAAGGCAAGCAATAATAGTCATAATTCATTTACAAATACCTGACCAACCTGATTGCCCTCTGTGACAAAACAACTGACTGGGAAGATAAGCAGCAGCAGTTCCTGTAACTTTCACTCCACTAATGTATTTGGCAACACCTTTCGCTATGTTCTCATTTGAGAGAAAGTGTGGTGGGATGAACAGCCTTTTAAGTGGACTGAAAAATGTTCTGCACCACTGGGGGGTAGAAAGGTTGGTAGCAAAACAAGTATTCTAGGGCTTCTAAGCAGTGCAATTGCAGCTTAACAGATTCTCCTGGATGATGATGCAATTTTCTGAAAGTGTTTAACACACCAGATGATGCAGACTCAGGCAGGGGGTCACAGTGGACATCAAAATGAATATGAGCACAAGAACACAGCCAAAATGATTATGATGGGCAACACTGTCATAGAATCATAGAATAGTTGGGGTTGGAAGGGACCTTAAAGATCATCGAGTTCCAACCCCCCTGACATAGGCAGGGACACCTCCCACTACATCAGGCTGCTCAGTGCCTTGTCCAGCCTGGCCTTGAACCCCTCCAGAGAGGGGGCATCCACAGCCTCTCTGGGCAACCTCTTCCAGTGTTTCACCACCCTCACTGTAAAGAATTTCTTTCTTATGTCAAGTCTAAATCTACTCCTTTCTAATTTACATCCATTGTTTCTGGTCCTTCTGTCACATATGCTATTAAAAAGTCCCTCCCCTGCCTTTCTGTAGGACCTCCTCAGGTACTGATAAGTTACTATGAGATCCCCTCTGAGCCTTCTCTTCTCCAGGCTGAACAACCCCAACTCCTTCAGCTGTCTTCATAAGGCAGTTGCTCCAACCCTTTGACCATCTTTGTGGCCCTCCTCTGGACCTGCTCCAACAGCTCAATGTCCTTGTGTTGAGGACTCCAGAACTGGACACAGTAACTCCAGGTGGGGTCTCACCAGAGCTGAGTAGAGTGGCAAAATCCCCTCTCTTGACCTGCTGGTCACAGTCCTCTTAATGCAATTCAGGATTTGGCATTCTAGATAGCTCTGACAAGGACACAACTGGAGTACCCCATGAAGTTTTAGGCTCCACAGCTCAAAAATGAGTGTTATAAAAGTAGAAAGTATCTATCAGAAAGCAAACAAGTTTTTCAGGAGCCTAGAGTATACAAGAAATGGAGGCACACATAAGTGTTCAATCAACAAAAAAGAGGTTAAGGAACAATCCAAAAGCAGACAACCACCAGAAGGACAGTTAAAAAGGTGTCATGATCAAACTCATTTATGTAACGGCAGACTATCTTAGAAGCACCTGTGACAAGTTGCAGCTTGAGAAATTCAAACCGGATGTTGCAATAAACTTCCTCACTATACAGATAGAACAGCCCTGGAGAAGTCTACAAAGTGGTGAAATATCTATTCTTTCTTATAAATGGTTAGAAAAAAGCTACACCCCATATACAACTTGATATTAACCTCATGGAGTAGAAGGTGCATTAGGTCTACTACCAGATATCACCTCCAACTACTTCTATGAGTCTAGGACAGAAAGAAACTCCTGCTGATAAATTGAGTCCTTCCAAATATTGTACTTCAAGATATCTGGGTTTCATAGGTGTAAGAATACACCTATGAAAAAAATTACTAATAATATCCATGGATACATACTAAATTCTTAAAAGCTTTTAAGTTAATTGTGTTCACAACTACTTTTTCACTCTATGCAGTTGAATTTTACCCAGAGAAAGACTCAATGAGTTCTAAATATTGGACATCAGATAAAACAAGCAACTTTTTTTCTCTGTAGATGTTAAATCTTATTCAAAATATCTTTGCAGAGTTTGGCTTCTCTTCAGAGTCATTCAGTTTATGCAGATGGACTGCTTGGTCAACAAGAGACTTATGCTATAGAGTTCTGCTTAGACAAAAGCATTTATGAGCATAATCACCTGGGCAATGAGTATGTTGCAGTGATTTACAAGACTCACAGATTGTGAAATTCTAAGGTCAGAAACATGGATGTTGGGAAGAAACTGACAACATAATGGCTTCACAGGAAACTTTGTAGTTGGATGATAATCTAAATGTGAATCACAATACCACTGTGTTGCAAAAAGACATAGAACATAAAAAAAGGTATAAATAGACAGACAGCCTGAAACAGCTCCTCTGTGCTACCCTGCTCTGTTAAAGCCTCAGCTGGATTTCTTTTTCCAATATTGCTCAGAACAGTTTGTGAAAGATGTAAAATTGAATACAGCTCAGTAGAGTAACAAGAACAACTGAGATTCCAGAATGCAAGGAAAAATCATGAACAAATTATGATTCTTAAACCTAAAAAAATCCCAAAAAAAAGCATGCAAAAAACTTAAAGAGAAAGTTATTCAAATACATAAAAGCCTACAGGTAAGGTAGAAGAGAAGTAATGAACTATTCTTCATGACCTAAGAAACAGAACAAGAAGTGCTGTATGCAACAAAATCTGATATTAGGGTTATAATATTAGAAAATAGCAACACTATGATAAGAATACTGAAGTGCTGAAACAGGCTTTATGGGAGATAATGGACTTGAGATCTGCAGAGATCTTCAAAATGATGTACATG
Organism: Turnix velox; assembly: GCA_013400935.1. Classification (NCBI taxonomy): domain Eukaryota; kingdom Metazoa; phylum Chordata; class Aves; order Charadriiformes; family Turnicidae; genus Turnix; species Turnix velox. The sequence continues at coordinate 85,606 of VZTY01004683.1, forward strand.
AGCTACCAATACCCACAGAGATATTGTTGGGGAAAGATTGCTGAATCTATTAAAGTGATCATTTTTATTTTTTCTTTGACTATATGGAAACCAATGACTGAATTTCAGCATTCCATAAAATACATTCAGTCTTGAACACAAGATACTACAAGCATTGCATTGCTGTGGATTTTTTTCCTAAGATTTATTAATTTTCTTTCTAAAAAATACAGTGTTTTGTTTCTCCTTTAGATTTGTTTGGGTTTATTGCTCCTCCAGCTCTCTTTACTGATGGGACTTTATGCCCAACTCATGCAAATTCTCACTACTTCATTTACAGAGAGGACTTAGAGACATAGAATAGTTTGGGTTGGAAGGGACCTTAAAGATCATTGAGTTCTGACCCCCCTGCCATAGGCAGGGATAACTCCCACTAGATCAGGCTGCTCCAGTCTTAAGAGGGAAGTTTGAGTTGTATGCCTAAATATTTTCTTACCATAAGTATTTTGCACAAGCTTCTGCTTACAATAATCAAGAAATTTAATATGAAAGCAAGAAATAATTTCTGCTCATGGAAATTATTCAAGGAAATTTATTTTACCTAATCAATAAATTGTATTAAATAGGTAGGGTTTTTTCACAACGTGAAATTGGAAAAAGGGAAGAAAAAAAGAAAAGAAAGAATGTATCAAATAAATGATTCACTAAGAATCAGGAGCCCAGTTAAATTTGAGACAAAGATATGTGACTTGCACCATTTACAGGTTAATTTACTACATTTGGTTCTTTGCAGTCTCTTTTCTCTTTAGGAGTTTTGTGTCTGTAATCCTCAACTATCCACATAATATATCTTAGTTATCAAAGGTTATCAAAGTCTAGGGTTGCAAGGAATTACCTGTTTCTAGTCTGGGACAAGCATTTCAAATGTCCATACTGCATATCTCATTAGCACATTTCACATGCTGCATTCAGGATGGTTTATTGGAATTTTTCTTTTTTTTTTTTACTTCAGGCAAAAACTTTATGTACCAAGAAAAACTCTACACAGCCATCAAAAATATTTTCTAAATCCAAGTTAAATTCAGCAAAAACTTTCGGCCCCAAAAATATTCATCACTTTTAAAGAGCCTAATTATTTTGTTTTGATGTTAGCATTTAGTTTTCCCAATTAAGGGAGGAAAAGACTTAATTTTTCAAAGTAAAACTTCATTTTCCACCTACTTATGTTTCATATTTAGTTATCTAGGCCTTCATTTCAAGTAAAAAAGCATATGTTTAAAAAAATCACACGCTTCAAAAACATTTGACTTAATAGAAAATTTTTCTTTTCATAGATTAAACTTTTAGGATTTTTTTTTTTAAAGTCAAAGTTCCACGTGCAGCACAAATCATAAGCAGATGCTATATTTCCAACTGAGATAAAAGAGTGACTGGCCATATCAGGGTCCTATAATTGTGAATTTTATCATATTCTGGACATCTTAGCCTCAAGTAAATATGTCCCCATGAAAGGGTCTCTCCAAGCTTATGAGGGGTCAGTCTTTAAAGGCATTTTATCATTAGGAATTAACTCTTACTCTGCAAACAGAACACAGAGCTGGGCTTTTAATCCATACTGTGGTCTAGTACTCCCCAAAACCTGATGACATCCAAATAATGTAATTCTTACAGCACTGTGTGTGAAACATTAGTGATGGTCTAGAGAACACAGAAGTGAAATAAAATGAAATGAGCATGCAGTTCCATTATTTACATTCATTTATATTTGACAATGCCTCCACATCCAATGCTTGTTGCATTTTACTTACAATTCCCCTGCAGAGATGTATTAACATAATTTGTTTCATTAACAGCTTCACACTGGCTCCCCAAACCAGTACTGATATTGTGTCTTAAACCACTTTCTCACATTACCAAAGTTCTTTGCTTTTTTTCCTAGGAAGGAAGAGCTCTGCACACTATACTATTTAGCACCTAAATCTTCTAGTACTAATTTGTTTCAGTAAAGGTCTGAACAGTCCCACAAAGAAACAGACTTGAGAGAATTAGTGTGAACAAGCTGACAGTCCTTGTCCTACATATTGCTAACAGATAGCACGGAAGGTAAAAGGAGGTGAAAGAAGAAGAAATATTCCCATTTACATAGGAGAAGGTAAGCTGTATAGAGATTAAGGAATAGAACCAATAATAGATTTAATTATCTAAAGCTGAATTTGGAGAAAATGGAGATGCTTAGGTAGAAAACTGTAGTCTGACTAGCAAAGCAACAGCTTCTCCCTAAACTTGGAGGCACTTAAACCCCAAGAGGGATTGTAGATCTGACTTTACAAGAGGTCAGTGTTTCGCATTACAGGCATACCTGGAGTTTCCTGAGTGTAAGCAACACAGCACCTATCAACAATTGGCCCACTGTGATCTCAAGCTAAATCTCCAGGGATCCTCCTTGAGGCACTGTGCTCTGCTCTGCAACACCAGGGATCCAACATACAAAATCATGAGTACTAAGACAATGCCTCCACATCCAATGCTTGTTGCATTTTACTTACATTTCCCCTGCAGTGATGTATTAACATAATTTGTTTCATTAACAGCTTTACAGTGGCTCCCCAAACCAGTACTGACATTGTGTCTTAAACCACTCTCTCACATTACCATGGTTCTTTGCTTTTTTTCCTAGGAAGGAAGGTGATCCACCTGACCACTCATTTTTGAAATCAGCAGTCAAATCAGCAATCATTTTTCAGGAAAATAGGATTCAGTTATTTTTTCATCTTTGTAGGAAAGGTAGAAGCATCTCCTTTTGGAGAATTATTATCATGTCAAGGGCTTTTTCCATTTTTACATTCTACAGTCTTTGAGCTACGGGAATAGAAATTGGAACCTAGGATTCTTTGCCTTCATGTGAGTCCTTCACTGTGACTACACAGGGAACTGAACCCAGATTTTTCACACCTTATATGAGTAAGATGACCCCGTTATGAAATAGAAAATGCTTCTGGGGTTTTTTTCACTCTAACTAATAACTGCTTGGGGGCACTGTGCTCTGCTCTGCAACACGAGCCATCCAACACACAAAAACATGAGTATTAAGACACTCCATGGTGATGCACCTGACCACTCATTTTTGAAATCTGCAGTCAAATCAGAAATTATTTATCAGGAAAATAGATATTTTTTCATCTTTGTAGGAAAGGTTGAAGCATCTCTTTTTAGAGGAACATCATCATGTTAAGGGCCATTTCTATTTTTCATTCTACAGTCTTTGAGCTATGGGAATAGAACTTAGAACCTAGAATTCCAGTCTTCCNTTTATCAGGAAAATAGATATTTTTTCATCTTTGTAGGAAAGGTTGAAGCATCTCTTTTTAGAGGAACATCATCATGTTAAGGGCCATTTCTATTTTTCATTCTACAGTCTTTGAGCTATGGGAATAGAACTTAGAACCTAGAATTCCAGTCTTCCACTCATTTAGTCAAAAGTTCTGATAGTGTTTCATTGAATTCTTCTCTTAACAAGGGCAAGGTTACAACATGATGACTGGAGAACAGAAAGTCTGTAGTAGATAGACTTAAACTGAATGATGGAGACTTAAACCACCGTGACTACACAGGGAACTGAACCCAGATTTTTCACACTGTACATGAGTAAGACAACCCTATTATGAAACAGAAAATGCTTCTGTTTTTTTTCACTCTAACTAATAACTTCTTGGGGGCACTGTGCTCTGCTCTGCAACACAAGCCATCCAACACACAAAGAAACATGAGCATTAAGACACTCCATGGTGATCCACCTGAACACTCATTTCTGAAATCAGCAGTCCAATCAGAAATTATTTATCAGGAAAATAGATATTTTTTCATCTTTGTAGGAAAGGTTGAAGCATCTCTTTTTGGAGGAACATTATCATGTCAAGGGCTACTTCCTTTTTACATTCTACAGTCTTTGAGTTATGGGAACAGAAATCAGAACCTAGGATTCTTTGCCTTCATGTGAGTCCTCCAATTATTTAGTCAAAAGTTCTGATGGTGTTTCATTGAATTCTTAACAAGGGCAAGGTTGCAACATGATGACTGGAGAACAGAAAGTCTGTAGTAGATAGACTTAAACTGAATGATGGAGACTTAAACCACCGTGACTACACAGGGAACTGAACCCAGATTTTTCACACTGTACATGAGTAAGACAACCCTATTATGAAACAGAAAATGCTTCTGTTTTTTTCACTCTAAATAATAACTGCTTGCAAGTCCTGTCATACTTTATACAACTTATCCTGAGTATATTCAAGTCATGCTACATCCTCTAAACTTAGGGATAAACATGAATCTTGCATAGCTTTTACTTGCATTATTATTAAATTAACAGCACGGCAAAGTAAAATGAGCTGTAGCCTACACTCATTTATGTATTATACATAAAATAGCTAAAGTTTAGTATGCAGTATTTCTAGAATAATCTGTTTAAATATGAAGTTTGTATGGATATGACCACACAAAAAAAGAATGTATGAAGATAACAGGGTTAACCTGCAAGTTAGACAGATTTTTAGGTAGAAGGATAATATATATGAGCAGGCACTTATTTGTATTTGAGAACCAAGGTTGAGCTTAGAGGGCTGGAAAAAAATTATTAATGGAAACAGCACTGTATTTACAAATTTTGAATTCTCAATTCTCATTGAGCAGAAGCTTATTTTAAAAAGCATGACTGTGCAGTCTCAATGATTTCATTCCATACTTGTGCACCTTAGTGAACTGAATGAATTTGAATTGAATCCATTCATCATTTCTCAGCATCTAAGCCTGTATTCTTTCTTTGAACACACATAGAATTCTCTTTGAATTCAAAGCAAATTGTGTCCATGTGTCTGGTGACAGCCTTTTCTGTATTGCAGGCAGGATGATGCTGGTGTGGTAACAAAATTGATATGAATTTTGAATTACATAGGTCTACAGAATCAGGCTCTGTATTTGAAAAAGAAAAATAGAGGCTATCTCCAGGAAGGATTTATATATAGTGTGGTAGGATTCCCTGACTGAATCCAGTCCTGTGACTCAGTCAAAAGGGTTCAGCTAACATCATGAACCATGAGAGTGAAGCTGGAACAGAGTATGAATAGCAATTGTAACAGAGATTGAATTTCTTCTTAGCTATTCAGTCAAGAGGCATTTTTTTATTGCTTATAATATTTAGAAAGTAATTTTGGAGTTGAGGCATTGAAAACCTCACAGCTAAAAATATTTTACAAAATATTAACTAGCCTAAATGAAAGAAGCACTGAGTGGTCATTTTATTTAAACATTTAATTTTCATGGAAATCCTTCAGGGCAGAAGCAATCTCATACATATTATTGAAAATGAGCAGAATTACAATAGAATGCATTTACAGAACAATGACTCAATAAAGAACCACAAAGCATATACAAAAAAAAACCCCAAAAACCAGAAGCACCAAGCAAATATAGTATCATAGAATAGTTTGGTTTGGAAGGGACCTTAAAGATCATCTAGTTCCAACCCCCTCTTTCCCTAGGCAGGGACATCTCCCAGTAGACCAGGTTGCTCAATGCCTTGTCCAGCCTGGCCTTAAACACCTCCAGAGAGGGGGCATCCACAACCTCTCTGAGCAACCTCTTCCAGTATTTCACTACCCTCACCCTCAAGAATTTCTTTTTTATATCTATCCTGAATCTAGCCTCATTCAATTTACATCCATAATTTCTAGTCCTCCCATCACATATCTTATTAAAAAGTCCTACCCCTGCCTTTCTCTAGGAATATATCCTGGCTATTCAGGTAAATTTTAGATTGACAGCATGTTTTCAAGAGAAAAAAAGCTTAAGTATAATGGACAACGTCTCTGGTTTTAGGAAGAAATGCAAGAAAACTTCATGTCTTACTCTGGAGAAACCATTTTGCCTTTCTCTTTCAGAAGCTTGTAAAACAGCTAATAATAAGAAAATTAAGTAACCTATATGCACTTAGATACATATTTATCACATATTTCTCATCACGTTGTTGAGGTATAGAATTAACAGGTCATTAGTGGAGAATCATGCACTAAAAATGCGATTTTGATGAGGATTTACTACATTACTCTTCCAATATAGACTTCCAATCTAAAAAATTGCTTACAGTTGTAAAATGTTAGTTGAAGAAAGACACTGAGAAGTTGAATTGTCTTGTTCCAGTGTTCCAGCTGACATGATTCCATTAGAAGACAGTTAAACATACTTTTCTTATTTCTTTTTCTTTTTTTTTTTATGAAGTTGCATTTAGATTCTGGGAATATTTTTTTCCTGAACAAATGTTATGATGTAATTTTTCATTTTAGATTCATTTGTTACTAGTTCTAGAGGAGACTGTGGGAATTTTCCTACTAGTCTGCCATTATTTCCCTCTTTTACTGAAGGAACAATGTAACCAACTTTATTAAGGCCATATCAAAATCATACATTCAGAAGGGACCAATAAAAGTGACTGTTTCAGTCTCTGAGTACCAGCTAGAGAGTGCCAATACCTTTAAAAAAGATGTTTTTCATCTGGCACATATTCAACATCTTGTTACAGCAGTGCTGTAAATTTGAACTCGCTCTGTAACTACATGACCACAAGTTCAGCCATAAAAAAAGTTGAAGGAGTAGGTTGTTGGGGTTACAGTTCACTATCAATTGAAATCCTCTTTTTCATGATTAAATATAATATGAAACTGCATCTTTATTAAAAAAAATTTAAAATCAAACAACACAAAACAAAACCAAAACAAATTAAAAAAGAACCAAAGAAAACCCCACAAAATGCCCCAACCTGAATAAAAATTGTCATGGATTAAACATTTCTGGATGAATATAGAACTGAATTACCAAATTTAAGACCTCACTTACTTTACCCAAAGTTTTCAAACACAGCCACTGAGATTCTGGAGTAGTCCCTTGATTAGGCTTACCATAAGATTATGCTATATTTTATTTCCTAAATTTAATAAAATGCAAACTGAAATTTATGCAAACATTATAAACTTTTAAATAATTTTCCTGAATCTAACAGTGGTCTGCATAAGCATGAATATTTTGCTATGAGTAAGCAAATTTTCCCTATTCTGTTGTGGACACATCTGCCTGGAGGATTTTGTTGTTGTTTTGCTTCTTCTATATGAAAAATAGTAGCACAGGAGAGCATTTTGGAATGTGCAAATTAACACTGAGAAGGAAACACATGGATCAAGAAATAAGATTTCCTACTAATTTATCTGACTTTATTATTATCAGGATCCAATTCTTCAAAAGTTCATAAAATATGCTGTAATCCTGGGGTAGGCTTTATTGTGTATCACAGTCACAAATTTAAGATGAACCAGCACCCCCCCCTCCAAAAAAAAGCCTATTCATTCAGTTTCCATGTGGCGTAGAGAGACAGACATCTAAATGAAAATCTAGTTCCTCAGCTATTTTTCTTTCATACTCAAATGAATGAATATGATGCTACTGTCAAGGCTCTGAGTGCATTAGCAAGATCTACAAGCTCTTCTCCTACTTCCTCAGAGTTTGCTGCCTGTGTACAAGATCAGTTCTGATAAGAGGAACTTTGGATTAGATGTCTGGGACAAAAGCAAAGTTATTGATGAAGAGCCTTGAAGAGGCTTGGATGGGGCTTTATCCTCTGATTTAGGAGATGCATTGAAGTTCAGATCCATGCCTAAGCTAGGCTGCCTGTGTTGGGATGGCCTTGCAAGGCTTCCATGACCTTGACCCAGTCCCCCACCCCTGCTCTGCTCTCTTCACCGGGGCATGGGAGAGCTCCACCAGGGGGTAAGGGCACCCCTGGGTCTCTACACCCTGCCCAGCAGCCTACCTTGCTGCTCCCTGACAGCTGAAACATGATGAGCCTCCCTTGTTTGGGATCATATCTACCTAACAGTCTTCCAAGGGTAAACAGAATCATAGAATAGTTCAGGTTTGAAGGGACCTTAAAGATCATCGAGTTCCAACCTCCCTGCCATAGGCAGAGACACCTCCCACGACATCAGGCTGCTCAGTGCCTTGTCCAGCCTGGCCTTGAACACCTCCAGAGAGGGGGCATCCACAACTTCTCTGGGCAACCTCTTCCAGTGTTTCACCACCCTCACTGTAAAGAATTTCTTTCTTCCATCAAGCCTGAATCTACCCTCTTCCAATTTACATCCATTATTTCTAGTCCTCTCATCACAACAAGTTTAAAGGAAAGTAGTTGCTTCTCATTCCTCCTCAAATTCTTTTCTACTACAGTATCTTTTTGGTTGGATCACTTGAGCATCTTGAGATCTTTATAAGTGCTACCTGAGAGAAAAAATACACTTGGGTAATGCCTTATCTCTCCTTCAGAAGACAAGTGCAAACATCTGGCTACAAAGGGCCATGTCACAGGTACAAGGACCAGTGTGGTATTATTCATAGCATGGCCTTAAATGAAGTTTTGGGACAGGCCAGCTACACAGGTCAGGGAATAAGATGGACATCCTAATAGGCATCCTGGATGCAGTCACCCAGTTTTGGGCTTCAGAGAGTTAATCTGGACAATTATCAGAGAATCATAGAATAGTT
>VZTY01004684.1:0-24877 GCA_013400935.1 Turnix velox
TGCAAGTGGGTGGTTTTTTAATAACTTTAAATCTTTTTAGGTTTACTTGTATGAATGTTATAGTTAATTGCAGAAATCTTTCACTCTAATTTTAGGACTGGTGTTGGATTAGGATTCAGGCAGGCAAGCTATCAGCTCTGTTCTCTCAGCTGTTCTCTGTGCCTTTTGGGCAAGTCCATTTCTCAGTTTCAGCTTTTCACCATAAAATAGGAATATCAGTTATCATATCATCCTTTGTCTCAGCTCTTCAGATCTATTGCATATGCACAGCCTTCTTCTAACTTTTTAAAAACCTGGTGTATGTTATAAACAGTAATGTATGAGCCCTGGTACCTTCACTGGGAAAATATTTTTCTTTCTTGATCAAACATGTATCCACTGTCCTTGATTTTGTATGATCACACATACATGTTAAATAACTGTTGGTAATTGTATACAGTCAGTGTGCAAATGAGGCTTTAAGAAAAAAATCCAAAAAAAGGAACATTGTTTACTGAGGTCAAGTTAAAGATGAAAAAAGTAAAAAAAGAAAAAAGGCCTTATGTATCATGACTGCAGAAAAACTGTTGTCTGAAATAAATTTAGGTTATATATCTAGAAGTTATGCACTATCCTGGTTAAAAGATTTTAGGTTTTGCACTTTATTAGGAGTACTTTATGGATGGTTGCTCTAGATTGTCCAAAAGAAGTAAAGAAAAGGGTATAGTGCAATTATTTCCCTAGTTCTCATTTTACAGCTCTTTACTAAAAGGAAATTGGAATTGAAACGGCTGGTTCAAAGTAGAATGATTAAATTTAAAAATCTGTGTTCAATTTCATTTATCCTTAAGGTGTAATCGTCTAATTTATCTTTTTATCAATACCATAAGCATTGGTAAAGGAAGTACCAGAAAAAGTATCACTGTAACTCCTTTGGTCACTTTTTCTGTATTAGTTTTTTGAAAAAGCTTTTCAGATACTGAGAGTATTTCTGGTTGGTTTGGGATGCTTTTTTTGTCATTTAAGACACCCTTCAGAGAAAGACAATACTTTTGGTTGGATTTTTTAATCTGGCAAGTGCTTAGAACTCAGTTTAGAAAGGAGCTGGTTTAATGTGAAGCTGAGGAAGAGTGAAGTCCTGCACTGGGAAATGCTCAGATGGATCTGCAGTGTGTGGGTGGAAGGTGCAGAGCCACACAGGCAGTTCCACTGCAGGCTCAGGAGTGCATTAGCTGTGAGTGCTGCAGTCCAGAACTCCAGGTCCTGCTTGTAACATTGTCTGTTATCTCCACTTCTACAGCTGATGGACCATAACATCAAAGTGCAACCTCCTTTGAGGGTTCAACAAAGGAGTAAATTAGAGAGGGAACCATCAGCCCAACTCTAGCTCACAGGGCAGAACCTCTAACAGCAGAAGACTTTGTGTATATTTTGCTTGTTATTATTGTTTCAGAAGCAGCTTTAAATTGCCTGAGGTTGTCACAATAAGAAAATGAAAGACAGATTAACTCAATTACAGATAAAGGAGGGAGGAGGAGCTGAGTTTTAAAAACTACTCATATGATTTAGAGCCACAACTCCTGTCATAATTCCCAATTCTCTGGGAATTGACTGTCTAAATCTTTCAAGCTCTTTTGAAACTACCACCCAATATTTTTTCCCTGAGCAGATATTACTAGCTCTTGCTTTTCCCCAATGAACTAAGTGCATCATAAATAATATTCAACAAAATAACTCCATAATACGCACTTTTCATACACTTCCACAGGGGTAAAATACTGTCTGTATAAAAAGTTTCAATGGTTTAGTTCTGCCATGGATTAATACATGTTTAAACTGTAAAATGTTGTTTCCTTGCCAAATCTCATCTGGGGTAGTGTTTTCCAAGCCTGGCTTCCATTTCACTTTGGTTTAAAGGATCAAAGAAGTTCCATTACTCAATAAGCCAAATAAATCAGGGAGGCTGAAATCTGAGGTTCAAAATGAAGTGTATCTAAAGCCTAAGAGAGAAAGTTGTATTATGTTAGAGGTAGGTAAGTACTGTAAAAATGCATTCACCACACTGAAATGAAATCCACACCACACCTCTATGTCCTACAAAGTTTATTTTCCAATGCACATGAACAAGAGGCTTCTTTAGTTCCAAGCCAAGGTGAATTTGATTGAATATTTTGAGAAGTGTCAGCATTTGTATTTGTGTGACCCACACACAGTATGTGTATGTTCTCCTTCTCTTGATGTTCTTAAATTCAGGCAAGGCTGCATCCCGCTCCCTTTGCATGAGCAGTGAATAAATATATATATATAGTATTAGATGTATCACTTTGTACTGGGAGATGTTTCTTGGGTTTTTGGTTAGGCACTTCTAAATTATTGAGTGTAAATTAAAAAAAAATAATAAAAAAACCAAACCCACAAAAAAAGCCCCTAACAACAACAAAACCAAACTGTTAACAGTGTCTATTTCAGGTTGATGGGATTTTGGGACCATTTGGGACTAAAATGTTGTGAATGTTCTTCAGAGAAGCAAATTAGAAGAGGAAAATGAGTTAATGTATTTTTGACCATTTCATTCAGAAACATTACTATAGCAATGCTTCGGAGAAGATAATTACCATGGATTTGATCTCATTTGATTTTATTCACCCAGAAACTAGATGTTATGAGCAAGCTCATTCACTTTAAGACTCCTGAGGTGGAGCTATCTGTGTCTGAAAATATGTCTCTTTCGAAGATTTAATGAATGTGAGTTCACATTTTGGGTTGTTTCAATTGATAAATTTTTCTGAATGTTCACACTTTTTAAGCCTATTTTGAGGTATTGCTGTCTTACTTGATACCTGAGGATGCATTTTGAGTCCTTCCTTAAGAAATCCTGTAATCCTGCACATGGTTTGCTTTTCTCATTGGAATATTTCCATTTAAGTGAAATGAGGGCATAAATAAGAGAAGCATTTGATCAAGACTTCAGGCTGCATTTCCAGAACAAATAGTACTCAGTTGGATATATACACAGTGGTTTTGAGCTATCTCTAGTTTAAAGATGCATATACACAGGGCTTTGTTCTGACATTTTACTGATACAGATGGGGTTTATTATTCATTTTAGTATCTTATCTTCCTTAAATCTGAATATATCTGAGCAAGGTCAAATTTTAATTTGAGCCAACCACAAAGATCTTACCAGCTCTTCTTTATGTGCTCTGCAGGAAAAATAATATGTGAATGTAGAGATATATATAAAAGTACTTCAGAAATTAAAGCAAGAAATGAGCAAGACAGGAGCATGGGATAAAATAAACAGTAGAATTCTGGGCATAGGAATTTTAGGAATCAGGAATTTTAGAAAGCAAATTGGAAAAGGAATCAAAACACCATCTGACATCAGGATGTATTTGCAGAATAAATAGTCCAACAGCTTTGGCCATAAGGTAAAGCAGGTGTTTTGAGGAAGAAAGAATGCTCTCACATTCTCAGAGTGGATGCAGATTTCTTGTGTGTTATCCTTATTGCTCCTCAGCATTAGCACAAGGTAATATTTTAAGGGAGGAAGCAGAAGGATCAGAAATAAGAGCATTCCAGCTTGAAGGTAACAGTTGCCAATTGATACTGTAAGATTTACCTGTGTACATTAACAAACAAAACAGGTCCACTCAGTCATGAAAAAAGAATATTAGAAAGGTTGATATATTGTTGTTATTACAAAATGCAGAGAGAAAATGCAATTTTTTCCCATTTCATTATAGTTGACAATATACACACTCTATACTTGCCATTAGGTCTGTAAAATATGGTATAATGGCTTCCTACTTAATCCTAAGCAATGCCATCATAAGCAGTTTTAACATGTTTTTTGAGTGAGGGAAAACTTTATTCTCTGGAAGACTGTAAGAGGATGGATTACTTTGGGAAAAGTACAGCATAGTACCAGGTGCAGTTTCAGGGCTTAATCCATAACCAGTAATATTCCCTGGCTTTCATAAACTACCTGAGTTCAGAAGCCAAGTTCTCTGTGTGTGGGTGACTCTCTTGTTTGCTGTAACCAGGGAATGCCGTTTCTGGTAACATTGTCAGAATTGTTGTCATAGTTCATGGTCTCTAGAAGTCTTAAAACAGATTGGTTCTTCTGCAGTTGGGTATTTTTCAAGCAGTTTAACTTTGTAGCTATTGCTAAATAAGCTGCTGTGCCCTGGAAGACATCTTCCTGTTTGGTATCTCCATCAGAGGAAGGAGAAAGACTCAAGGAATTGGGTTTATTATCTTCCTAGGTACAAATCCTACATAACTGGAACAATGGAGGTGAGGCTGTTAATGGCAGGCTGAGGGGCTGTTGTGTGAGTGAACTGTTCTGAAATCCAAGCAGGTCTTTTCTGAGCAGGGAATCTCATGGGGTGGCAAGCACATTGAGGTTCAGCATGTTGCTGGGCTGGCTGCTGCTCTGTGCCACACTGGCTGGAGTGGAAGCAGGATGGGGTGAGACTGGTGTGGAAGCCATAAAGCAGTAGCTGGATATATAAACTGATATGTCTCAAGGTGTCATAAATGATAGGTTTGGTTGTAGCAACCTGTATACCGTGATTTTCAGTCTTTTTTAGCATAGGGGCCCTAAGTACTTTCCAGATGAAGCAGATATTTTTGTGAGGGTGAAGTTAAGCCTTTTTCCCCTTTATTTACCTTTCTAGGATCCCTTATGGACTACTACTACCCTCTAAGGCTTGTTAGCCATAGGCTGAAAACCACTGTTGTAAACACAGACACAAATCATGCAGTGGCGCTAATGTTGTTTGTAGGCTGTCATTCACTTCTCATTTGTTCTGTCTCTCTGGACTGCATGCAGGCTTTTCAGGGCAGCAACTGCCATTTTCTGTGTAGAATGCTCAACACAGCAAGGCCTTGATTTTAGGTGACAATACTGGAACTTCAACGATGAATAACAATAATGAATGAACACAGTGATTGTCATCTAGTGTCAGGAAAGATTTTTCCAGGGAAACCCAGCAAGTCAGAGACTTGATTACAATGAGGCAGAGAAGGAGGTGAAGAAATTTTCTCTCTGACCTACTGACTCAGTCATTTACTTATTTTTGCAACCATTTCATTGGAATGGTAGGACAAAGATGTTGAGTGTAATGTGCATTTCTTCCTCGACCTATTGAATTTGCAAAGAAGTGCAATACAAAATGTTGCAGCCATGCCTGCTGTCTTATGTGTAGCCATCTAAATACTGACACAAACATTGTACCCGTGCTGCTCATTCCAGAAAGCTGACATTTCTCAAGACAGGGCCAAAAGTGTTTACAGATAGATTTCAGAGTTTATTCAAGCTGAAAGGTACTTCTCATCTTTTGAAATGTCAGGCTGCTTCTCCAAGAAAAATGAGTACAAGAGATAGAGCCACTGCTGCACAGCTCCATTTTTAAATGAGCAATATCTGATCAAAGATCCCAGCATTTGTACGGCTCAGTGTTTTACTATGACATATTGGCTGCACTGGCATAGTGTAGTTACTTGAGCCCACTGGTTATTTGCTTCAATTGAATGCTCACAGCAGTCACAAAATTCTAGTATCCTTTACAGTTTTATATCTATTTCAACATCTGTAATATCACCTGAGGGCCTGTGCTTTTTCAATGAGTGATTTAATAAGCTACAGGGCACAAGGTTTGCTATAGAGCATCAATGCATCATTTTATTTTCATCCTAGATGGACTTAATAATTAGTTTGGCCTATTTGCCTCAGAATTGCTTGGATATGGAGAATGCACCACACCAGAAAATCCAACAAAATGGCAGGACATTAAAAACAGTTAGTAAATAATTTAACAGTGACAAAAACCCATTTTGGTTCCTCTGGTAGTAATGGAAGATAGTAATGTGGATTTTCTATTGTTGTAGAAACCTGCATTCAACCTCTGTGTCAGAGTATAATTTACCTAGTCTGCACTTAACATTGGAACCACTTTGACCCAACTCTCAGCCAGAGCAAGAAGACTCTTGTTTAGTATCATTTATACAGTCAGATTATCTGTAAGAGCTGCAAGGTTTAAGTGTGGCAAAAGCATGATGAAGGACTGGGTGACCTAGCTTCCATTAAACATAATAAAAAGTGAAGCAGCTTGGAAAATCTACCTGTAGTTTTGTGCTGTTTCTCTTTCAGGTCTGCCTTTCCCTTAGCAAAGGTGTCTGTTGTCAGCACATCACTTATTACAAACCTCAGTGCTTGACATAAGCTGTTTTATTTTCACTTGTCTCTTCAGACAACTTTATCATAGTCTCTTTTTGTTGTTTTTTTCCCCACATGGCACCCTTCTGTGAGAACTAATATTGACATTAGATGTTTTCTACTTGTACAGAGAAGAGAGGTATAATGATACTTAAATGACTTTTAAATACAGGTAGTACAGCTGCTTCAGACGAGGCAAAGGTATGTGGAATTTGTCCTAAGGAATCTATTCTCTAGAGAAGTTTGGCAGTTTTGTATAAACAGGCTGTAAATACCTAAAGGTACATAATAACAGTCCCTAAATAGCACTTACACATTTGTATGAGGACAAATCAAGGACAGTAAGAAATCCCTGGACATCACCAGTAGGTATGGGAAAAGAAGCCAAACTTTCAGTCATTCTGCCACAGTGGCACATCTCAATGCAGTGAAGTCTTCCAGTGTTTTCTACATTGTCTTACTTTCAAATGTTTTCATTCTGGAGATAACCGTGAAACTTGCTGAAAAGTTCAGCTTTGTGTATTGTGCAGGTTCAAACAGATGCTAGAGAGAGTGAAAACATCATTCCCTTCTGTCCTTTGATTTTTTGGAGAGATATACGAAGAGGGAGGCCAAAGGCTGCTACAGAGTCAGGAGGTGCTGCCTCTTAGATCAATAATTTTCTGCCCAAAGAAGCAAACAACAGCCTGTGTAACACACAGCCAAGACAGCAGCCTGGTGATCAGTACTTCCCATGAGGCTCCAAACACTGCTGTGAAACCTATCACAAACCTAGGTAGGAAAATACAGATGTTGCAGTCTCCTACTTAATGCCATTTGACTGGTTCAGATGATGTTTATTAATGTGTACTTATGGTATCATGTTGAAATTGCTGTAAAAATGACCCAATATAAAAAACTGATTTAAATTAAGAAAGGAGGAAAGGGATTAAACTGCAGAGTTCTCAATGCACCATCAATGCCTAGCAATATTTTATTAGTACATTTTATGTTAATAAGATCTAAGATTTCATGTAAGATTCATATAAGATGGAATAGATTTACTAAATACATGCAATCTGATATCAAGTAAGGTTTGGATACACACTCCCCTACACAGATGCAGAAGATCTCAGCATCTCACATTTATGAAGCTGTGTGTGGCAGACTGAGTCTATATTTGCTGCTGCAGCAAACATTTACACCTAATGATGACAAGTGTATCCTCTTTATGCCATAAACAATTGATTTTCAAGCAAAGATAAGAGAATTACATATTATGTATTCCATCTGTAAAACTAATTAACTCCTTTGATTTAATGGTGAAAGGTGATGTTTTCTGAAGCTCAGTTTTACCCAAAAATTGACCTTTCCATCTACAAACATACCATTTAATTTACAAGAGAAACAAAACCTTCGGAATTGTATTTACTCAGTAACTTTAATAAAGGTCAGCTCTTTTCAGAAACAATTGTAAATGTGGCATTTAGCCTTTCATATTTTGGAAACTGTTACTTGAATCTCCACGTGCAAGCAGAACATTGCTTTTGAATTAAAAACAACTAAATAAATAAGAAAAAGGAAATTTTACAGAATTTTCCAGATCTAAGATGTTGCAATTAACCCTTAGCTTTTATACTCTTTTCTTTAGTCTTCTGTGGCTCAGGTTGACTGATATTCAATACCCACAGTACATCTACTAGGAATTAAAATAATGTGTTTTAAAAGGCTCACTATGTTCAGTAGGAAATAGAAGAGGCTTTTTCTTTGACCTTTAGGAAGGAGACTTGGCAAATTCTTTGAAGAAAAGCTTATTCACCTGAGGTATGAAGCCCTGGTCCAGCAAAGCATGTTAGTATATGGCTGACACTAAGGGAATGGCCCCTCTCCTACGCTTGAAGGCAAGCAGCACTACTTATTTATTACATGTATTGTAGATGAGCCCTGGGATATTAGCTGGAGCACAGCCTTGCCATGCAAAGAACTCAAAAAAATATAAAAATACAATGGACTATGCCAAAAACCTGACAATTTCAGTGGGGCTTTTTTGCTTGGTTGGGGTTTTTTTTTGTTGTGGTTTTTTGTTTTTTTTCTTTTTTAATTAAGACCTTTCTGAGGTCAAAACAGCTAGCTCTAGTGTCCAGGTACTGAAAATGGCATCCTGACAAAATTGCTTTGTTCTTTCTGCCCCTCAGGCTTACTTATATAGTTGGAAAGACTGATGTTGTTTAATCTGCCAGCTCTCAAATGCAATCTACAACAAATGAAAGCCATTTGGATAAGAACCCCTGGAAGTTTGTATGATCTAAAGAGGAAATAACCAAATGAGAGGGCTAAGACAAGCACGGATATAAACTCTTTCACTCCTGGTTTGTCTCTGAAAAAGAGAGCATTCTTTATTAAAAGTAGACAGTGCTAAAGATGGTGCTTAGGTAGAAAGCTTTCTGCCATCTCATGTGATGCTGTAATAGGAACAAAAGTTGAAAGTCTGCAGTGGGTCTGAAATCTGCAGTTGTTCTAAAGCTCGGACTTTGTGAAGAAAAGCCAGTCTCTTACAAGGTATTTGTGATGCTTTTCAGTGTGTGGATCCTATAAGCAATGGCAGAATCCTTCCAAGGGCTTAAGTGAAGAAAGGATTTACATAAATCCAATAAAAAAGCTTACATTTGTCATCACATGATAACATTTCAAACTACCATGTGGAAAATTCTGCCTAATAGAATTAACCAGAGAATTGGATGGCTCAGGACATTTCAGTCAGATTAATACTAATCTTACATGATTTACAGTGTGAGGAATCTTCCTGTACAAAATAAACATACTGGAGTCAGTTAAAAATGTTATAACAGTTGTCTTCAATGCTGTTAGACTGTATTAAAATTGTCCTCCCAAGTGCCCTGTTCTTAACAATGTAACCAATATTAAGTCCCACTGCCTTTAAAGGACTAAAATAACTGCAAACCCACATTATTGTTTCCTCGATCCTCTTCAGAGCTGAATGCTGGTCCCTGGTTTTGTGGACTGAGTGCTGTCAGCTCAAATTTAAGTTTGGGAGCTGCTGAAGCAAGAAATTATTTTGAAGAGGGAGCATAAAAAAATCCTCTAGAACAAACTCAGTGCACAACTTATAACAAGGCTAAGCCATCAATACCTTGCTTGACGCAGAAACCGGGTTGTGTGTTCAATGTGGGTTCAGTAATAGGTTCAAAAAGCTTCTTTCCCATAAAGTTTGACAAACATAAACCAACTTTCAGCATCATTCATTCAAAGCTAGCATCGTAGTCTGATGATGCCATCAGCATCTGACCTAAGCTTCTACATGCTTGAATCTCATGAAACATCATTAAGAAATTACTGAGTGACTGAATGTCTTTACTAACAGCTGCTCTGTACCTGTTTAATTTAAAACTTCCAGAGAACTCTTCCTCACAGTTTTTGACAAAAGCTGAGTACAAAGAAGATGCATTTACTGTATCTTATCCAATCCTAACTCTATAGTTTTGCACACAGGGGACTTTGCAGTCCTGGTTTGAATTCAAATTTTGCAGAGAGTACTGATTGTGTTCTCTCAGTACAACTAGAAACTGCCATCCCTTATGCCCTGGAAGATGCTTGAGTCTGCATGAATTAATGACTACAAGAACGAAAATTACTAGTAAAGTACTTGACAGACTTTTCCCTGTAACATTTTAGTGATAGGAAACAACCTATCTTGGTAGCAAAAGAGCCTAATTTCTGTCTCACTGTCAAATGCTTCTAAAAATCTGGATTGATGATACTAGTTCAGTTATTCTTTCTCACACTCACAGTAATGTTGGTTGGACTCAATAATCTTGAAAGGTCCCTTCCAACCAAGGTGATCCTATCATTCTAATCCATGTTTCATCTCCATAAACTGACTGTTTTCTGCCAGACCACACAGAGTTGTCACTAAAAATGCAATAAATTTCAAAACTAGGTAGAGAATTCTTTGTAATGTATTTAAGTGATACTTCCATCTTGTCATGTGTCATTTGGATAGTAATAAAATAGTAAGGGCTGGCATGATGCTAGAAAAATCAGGCTATATGTACTGAATCAGGCAACCTGTATAGCTTTGTTATAGAATAAAACTGCATTTTTAGCTAGGGAAAAAAACTTGTGGGGATGATGATGATAATAATAACGTAGACAAATCAGTCTGTTCCAGTCAAGTTCTCAAAGTCCTTCAAAATATCCATTGCCTTTTCAAGAACAAATTATCTTCTAGGCTCAGAAGGTGAAATAATGATGTTTGAGCACCTCATTACTTTAGAGATAAAGTAAATTGTAGTTTAAACACTAGAGAGAAAAATAAAGTATAAATGTGGGTTAAAAAAAGGGTAGCTATTAGGTCAGTACGTCCAGTAGTCTAAAAGAAATGCTAATAAATGCATTGTTATTTTTCTGTCTTTAACTCTGAAAAAAAAACAATCTTTCACTGCTAACAAGATTTGCTGGAACTTTAAGATAACAAAATTTAGTAATAATCACTACCTTCAACCAAGTACTAAAAGTAATGTGCGAGTGAATACTAAAAATTAAGGAATCTCCTTAACATTAAATTCCAACAGACAAATACATCCACTTTCAAGCACCAGCTGTTTTAGAGTTTCATGTTTATCTCATAGAGACCATGGATACTGAAAATGTGCCCTTCACCCTTTCAGACTAGGCATCAATATTTCAGTAAAGAGAATTCTGAATACACTGTATTCCAATTTTTGAAAGAAGAGTCAGAAAAATTCTGTTTGCCCTTATGTGAATCTGCTCAAGAATTGCAAGTATTTGTTATTTGTAATGGGATTTGTCTTTGGAAACTTATAAGGGACTGCAGAAATTGCACTTGCAAATGTAATGCTGCTGGCTGCAGCTCCAACATTCTAGCAGCATGCCAAGGGGCTAACTGGGAAGTGTTTGGCACACAGCATTATCCAGCTCTGTTCACACTCCCTCATATTCTCCTCCTTCCCTCTCTTTTTCCCTGGTTGACACAATTTTCCACTAGCAGTTTAGAAACTGAAGAGGAAAAAATAACAAGTTCCCATGTATTCCTTAAATATTCAGAAGTCCTACTGATCTCAGTGGGAAGTTTGCATGATGATAAGGTTGGGTTGCAACCAAAATTCATATTTAAAAAATGGCAAAAGCTTATGCTCCTCAGCTTTAGAGGTGATTAGAATGCAGCAATCCTCTTTCTGTTCAGTTGCTGTTCTAATCCAGGCAGCTGGACAGCAGGAAGATATATAAAACAGACCAGAAGTTCCATATTAAAACACCAATCCTCCTTAACTAGCATTTTTTTTATTTCTTTGCTCTTTCTTTTTATATCAGTTCAGAAGAAATAAGCAATAAGGACAGTGTTCCACCTGAGAAAATCATGTAGAAAGCAAGATAGCAATGATTATTGCTATCTTTGAGATGTAATTTTTCAGTGCTCACTATTTTGTACCCCATTTGTGGCTTCTGAGCTGCATCAAGCTCTTTGCTAACATTTGATTAAGACATCACATGATGTCTTGAAGGTGATATGGCAACTGCCCCCAGGCAATTTGAAACAAAAAATAGAAGTGTGAGAGCGCCCACACACATATGGACTGTATTGGCTTAGAGAGACCGGGTCTTCTAAGATGGGTGACAGATAGCCAATGAGCCTGGGTCTTCTGCTCTGCCCTGAAAAACACTGTTGTAACTGTAGATTTTGCTGACTTGTTTGAAGCAGTGTATTAACTCTCACATAAATGCCTGTGCACATTTCTCTATTTTAAATGCAGTTCATTCTTTCATGGTTTTGTGAGCCTCTGTTTGATGACAAAGTAGCTCTTCGCTTGTCAAAGGCTGAATGCCACTTCTGTACAGTGCTGGAGCTTTTTGTGCCTAGCTATCAGTGCATGCCAGTGTTCAACAGCAAAGTGATGAATTCATAAAATGTACTAGCTGCTGAGCATTAAAAATTCTGCACCACTAGGATGTGATAATCGTACTGACTTTTGGGAAAATGTTTTGGGGTTTGTCATTACAAAAGGTCTTTGTGGCTGGGAGCTGATGCTCTAACCCCTACTAGCATGAAGAAACCTCTGCAATATTCCCTCCCCTCCCCCTTTCTAAATAGCATTCTTGCTAAAGTGCTCAGCTTTTTTCATGAAGCACCAGTGAAGGAGTTCTTTCCCTTTTCACACATGGTGGTGACAGAACGTTTTTGGCAAATAAGGTATCACAAGGATTTCAGCAAATAAGCATTCTCACTGAAAGTATTCACAAAGCTGCTTTTCAAAGAGCTGTTGTGTTTGCAAATCATCCAGATACAGATCAGAAACAATGGGATGTGACTAAGGTGACCAGTAACACTTAGAAAACCTAGAGAGCCAATACTTCATTCACTCAATATATAAGGAAGATGAATAGTACCATTGCCTTTAATTCCTCTGGAGGATTTTTCACATGAATATGTATATGCAGACCCTGCTGTTCTGTTTATAGATTAAGTTATGGAAAACTGAAAGAGTTTCTTTTTAATGCAAAAGCTAGAAGGGGAAAGTGCAGCCACTGACTACATGTGGTTACAAAGTATGTATTTTATCACATCCAGTCATTACCTTGTTTACATCTCTGAATACAGTAGTGAACAGTTGCTCTTAGCAAAGTTCCTCATGTTAAGTGTGATGTCATTTAAGAGATGGGCTCCTGGAGGCAGATGGAGGAACATCAGAAATTAGATGAGCTACTCTATACTATAAGGCAGTTCAAATTCTCTGATCTAGACCTGCTTACATATAGACTCATGCATCTGTATTTCACTGTGAAGTAACCAGTCTTCTCAGAGTTACAGAGCTTCTCCTGCTTTCACTGATTTATGTTGTTTTCAGGTACCTAAATTGGGGACTTGATTCATAGTTTAAATGTAATGCAAAATGCAACTTCTTGATGCAGTTACCCTGTCAGCTTTTAAACTGCTTTCAGATCTAGAGTCAGTTGCCTAACTGGGGAATCAGAGTTTGTTCTTCATCTCTTTATTTCAGCTCCAGTGTGTCAGTCAGTCATCCCTGGTTCTGCAAACACAAAACAGCTAAGGCTTTTTTTAAAAAAAAGCATGTATCATAATGTGTTCTTTGAGGGTCTTAGCCTGTGCCCATTGAGGTCAATGACAAAGCTTCTATTGACTTCAGTGATACAGAATCAGGCCCTGAGGCTCAAAGAATTGGTGCATTGTTAATCCCTTGGTGCTCGTGGGTAAAAGGGGCTTGTAAATGTGTATCCCACTGCCAATAAATGGATGTCAAGCAGTTATCATTTCTTGGACCCAAATCATGCACACCTCATATCCACACATTTTTTGCATGGCTAAATGAAGCACTGGCTCTCCTTAGGCTCCCAGAGCTAAACATTCTACCTTCTGATTAAAGCTTCATTAATAAGCAACACAATTTTTGATTAATTCATCAGACCAAACACAATTCCAACATATTTATGCATGGAACAGAGGTATAGTGTACTTGTTTTATTATCTCCTCTATACAGTACATTTTACAGAGTAAAGTTTTGAAATTATTATTAACTGCCCTGTTCCCCCCCCAGTACTTTACACATTTGATTGATTTCTAGTCATTTCATTCCGCCCTGACCTTGCAGTGTTGTAGTCATTTCTGTAGCTCCAAATCCAGTTAATCTGTGCTTAGTGTCTAAATTTATTGCTGAACAGCCCAAATACTTAAATACTAACTAACCTTTGCTTGTGTCTGTATTCTCTTTGGCTTCCTGAATTGTTATGATACGATTTAATTTCTACATGTAAGCTGCAGGGCCAGATTCTGAGGTCAGTAATCCTTTCTTCAGCAGAAAAAAATCTACCGATTATTGAAGTATACTCCCAAAATTTGAAAAGTTATTTGGTTCCATCTCCTTTTTTATAAAGCAGCCTATTTAGAGAGTAGCTACCGTTGCCTTTAAAACACTGAGAAACTCTAGGCAAGGAAGGTGAGAGTTGGGGAGAGTATGAACAGTTTTCTAATAATCCAGTATTAGAGGACACTGTTAGGTTTGTGTAAATAAAACCTTCTGTTTCTGTGGTGCTCCTGAAACAGCAGAGCTGTTTTTGTGATCAAACTACCTTTCACTTCCACATAATTTTTTGGGATGGAGTACAAATCACGCACGCTACCAAACGGAAGGAAGTCACCGAGCCAAAATATGTGCTAGCCCCTACCTAAGTAGTTTTTTCCAAAGTGTAGAATCTGTTTATTGCACATTCACACTCGGCAGTCCTGCTTGCATTTTTAAGAATCAGTTATGCTGAAAATAGGTATTCACTGCTCATTGCTTTGTTTTTTTTAGAAAGAGCCAACATTACTTGCACATGCAAGCTGGATTCTTTTGAAAAAATTCAACAGGAGTGAAAGTTTGTCTTGAGAAACCCCAATGATGAGCTTTAGGCTGTGAGGACATCACAGGGGGTGCAATTAGGAGGCAGCTATACCACACACAAACCACTGAAGGCCTTGTTTAGCCTTTATAAACTGCACTTGGTTGAGAGATGGGCAAGGAAGAGAATGTGATTTGATGACTCAGATGAATTTGCAGAACTGAGAGCTTGGAAGTGCATTTTTAATCTCAAAAGGAGTATGTTTGGTACAAGTAATCAAGGGAGACATGGGACTCCACAATGCTTTACAAAGCTTCTGGGGAGTTTCTGGGTCAGTTGGAGGCATTCAGCTTTCTGAATCAGAAATATATTTGCTGTTATGGGGAATGTATCCATACATGCACTGCATGCTTTCAAGATCATGGCCTAATCAAAATCAAGATAGAACATAGAGCAGTATTTCCTCTTTTTTTTTCTTTTTTTTTTTTGCATTTATTATCTAGCTGTTTGGAGTTCAGTCTGATGTCTACTTATGTCAGTGAGGGCCTCTTATTCACTGTGCATGGGACCAGAATCTTGTCTCAAGGTTACATGCTTATATTTCTAGTCTTAATGTTCTGCTGGCTTTGAGGCAGTTTGTGAACTCTGAAAATTGCTGTTGGTATGAGGAGCTGCCATTCAATTTCCCTTTGACCTGAGTGGAGAAGAGGTCTTCTGTGTTCCAAAGCCTCACTAATTCAGCAAAAGGCTTTAGATGAACACCAACTAAACTGAGAGAGCAAGTCTCTGATGAACCAGTTTTGGAAATTTTAGTTATGTTTTGTCATCAAAAATGAATGTTGCTGATGGAAAAGTGCTGTCAGGTGATCTTTGCCTTTTTAGCTTACAACTGTAGTTCTGAGAAAATTTTCACATCTCTATTTTAGAAGATTACCATCAGCTTTTTTGAAATGTACCAGAACCAAGGCATATATGAATGTTAAGTTATAGGCATTCTGCTATTTGACCAAATGATTATCTGTAAATATGAGAATGTCTTATGAAAAATCTGGTACATATAGTGCATACTGAAAATATGTGGAAATTAGTTTAATTTTGATTCACTATTGTGAAATAGTGACACAAGTCAGTATGGGAAACACTGAGAAGAAGCAAAACAGATGGATTCTGGTCTTGTTTCAAATACAAATCTCAACCCTTATGAAATTCCCAATGTCACCTCCATAGTGAAATAGCTGTTTCAGCTTAAGCAAAGTTCATGCTGCACTGGAGGATGCTGTGGTGTGAGCTAAAACAGTAGAATGTATCTGGAGTACATGACCACAGTCATAGTTCTATGCCTATGTGGAGACATGTTCATCATTCACTTGGGTTTGACAGTAGGTCTGCAGGGGTATTTCTCAGGCTGCCAATTGTCACTGACTTGTGTTTCTTTATTTATATATATATATTCTCTCTCTCTATATATATATTCTTTATATATTAACTCATGGACTGTTCTAGAACAATTCCTCCCTTTCAGAAATTATTTCATCCTTTGAATTACAGTGTAAAACCTGAGCCTCTTTCACCTAGTCATCCAGGGTTCTCCTCCCAGAAATCATGTGTGAACTGACCTGTTAGAGCAACATCACTGTGCTGGTAATTATCATTTATTTGTACACAGATTTGCCATTGATTTGCTGTCTGGATGGGAGCACAGAGGGCGCCTGGCACCCTAAGCCATATTTTACATCTAGCTGCTGCTGTATTTACAACAGTGCAGCCACTGAGGTGACATCTTTCAGCACTCTTCTGCAAAAAGAGGGCATGTGGAACTGAGGGTCAAATGCTGAGCAGAGGTATATAAACTGGCAGGTAGCTTCTACCAAAAGCCAAGCAGGAGACAAATTACTCTGAACCTACAGGGTTCAGGAGATGCAAATCTTCATAAACTGTGGTAATTATGGTCCAATTCATACAGGATTAGAATAATGCTGTGCCTCCTTGCTTGCAACAGATATTTTATTTGCTTTTCACGCTCTCACTGCATTAGTAAGTCGATTAAAGAGATACTTATCCTGCAAGCAGAATCCATAATCCAATGAGATGTATATAGCAAACAGATGCTTTTATGTGTGCTTTAAAGTCAGACTCCTCACTAAAAACTTTGAGTGATGATCGACTTAAAGTTGAATTCATCTGTAATGGCAAATCCAAGTTCAAAGTTCATGTATATCTGGCCATAAGGGATTGTGGGATGGGGTGGCCCATATTCTATGAATGAGCCTGTGGTGCAAACATACCCTTTGATGCTGCTGTCACTGGATTTCACCCCTGACAGGAGAATGTTACCCTAAAGAATAATAGAAACAAGTGCTTTGCAAGAGACTTCCAGCACGTCCATTCTCATGTATTCTTAATACTTCAAAACTCCAGAAGCACTCCAGAAGTTTACAGCACCAAGGAGCCCTATTTAGCAATGCTTTTCCATTAATCTGCTTTTTTTTCTTTTCTTCAACATTGTAATTATGTTAGAAATAAGGAAAGCAACTGTATATTCATGGTCCAATTTAATAGGCCCCACTACTTTGCTAAAGCACTGCAGTGGATCAGCTGGAGTTAATTATTATACAAGATTACATTGCAAATAGCAACAGTATGTCAAAGTAATGTGTAAGGTCTGCCTTGCAACACAAAAGCAAGAAATTTCAAAGTTAAGCCTTAAATTATGTGTTTGCATTTCCTCATTAACTCACTACATCATACTTTAAGTATTACAGCCTCAAAGACACCTTGTGTAAGACTGGTCATTTCTTAGCAAACTCTTCTGGTAACTGTACAGATGATTACAAGAAGGTGATGAGGAAAATTCTGAATTGTCTTGCTTTTAGAGATTTAATTAACTGGTTTCTGTGAATGTGATTGTGGAGTTGGAGGCTGCTCATAGTGTGAAAACCTAGGTAGAGGATGGAGAGCTACTGTTTCTGAGAGAGAGTGATTTTTATATAGACAGGTTCCAAGTAGTACTATAAGGAGCCTTCCTCCTCTCTGCCACTTTCTTCTTCTTCAAAAAAAGGGTCCATGCTCTTCTATTTTATACTTGCTTACGTACAAAGGGCAAACAGCTCATGAGTTACTTCAAATAAAAAACCCTAGTCCTGCCTTTCCTATTGTTCCTAGTCTCCTTTGCACCTAAACTCTATGGGTATGCAGAAAATAGGCTATTATCTTTGTTCAAAGATCATTGAAGCCAACAGAATGATGCTTAATGAGTGTAATGGTTTTTAGATTAAACTCTAGGCTTCTGCATTGCAAGTATCAAGGAAGAAGCATCTGACTCACAGAAAGGAAGGATTTTACTTGATTTACATTTATTGTTTTGCATTTGTTAAAATACACAAATTATTATTTGACATTGAAAGTTCAGTTATGGTTTGATGTTTAAAACAATCCTCTGGACTATCAGAGGGGCCTCTGGTAGAAAGAGAAACAATCACAGTTGATATCCCTAATATTTATAAAGCAACATGAAAACCAATGTGGTAAGAGTAAAAAAATATTTCAAGACTGCATAATTCAAAGCAAGAAAAATAAGTGATTCTTTTTTCAATTAATTTTGCACTCTTGAAACATGATTCTTTCGGAGGTATATATGTAGTGACTCTAAATAGTAAAATAATTTAAAAATCAATATTATAACAGTCTTAAGGAATGCCCAGAAGGATCATGGAGTCTGCTGCTTAGTTCCTAAACAATACACATGTTTGAGGTGAAAAGAATATATAGATCTTTTACTGGTGTGCAGGCCTTGATGAGAATCTTTGTGCCATGCAAAACATGCAGTGAAGTCAAATGGTCCATTTATTCTACACCAGAACTTACTTCACTAATCTAAGTTGCTTTACACCAGATGAGGATTTGGTCCAGTATATTTTGAAAAGAAACACTAAGAAGTGTGAGTCTGTGAACAAATGATAGATGAATGCTTCTTCCTTGGCATTGTCTGAGTCAGTTATACTGTGAAGTCTGCTTTCTATCTTACTGAAATTAATGGCTGCATACAGCACAGAGCTATTACTGAGTACTCAGGACAACACAATAGAACTTAAAACAGGATTCTAGCAGTTTACATGTTCAAGAGCAGTTTCAAGACATGTTGCTCCTAAAACAACATTTAATAGATTATAATAAATAAGTACCCCTCTTCCTTCAAATAAGGTCTGTGGGCTCCTTAGAACTCATGGGCTACTTCAGCAGAGGCTCCAAAAGGTAATTAAGAAGAGTAAATTACTGTCAGTTGACTTCAATTTGCTATACAAGTCTGACTACAGATCTGGTGGAAAATGCTTACGACCCTTCAAATTGAAATGGGAACTGCTATTATAAAACCCTTCTGCATTTGTTTTTTCACATCTTTTGCCTTTTGTTGTGCTGTAAGAGCAGTCAAAGAGTCGGTCAGTTTTACACTGTAATTATTAAGATCCAGCATAATTGCTATGAGGTGTTACCTACAAAGCCAAACAACTTTTAATTAGGAATGAAGGTTTTATAAAGAATAAGCATGCTACTGTTAACATTACCTGTGTTGTTAATATCAGGTTTTTTCAAATGAGCCCCTGGGTTTCTGGAGGTTTTGCTTGTCTCCTGAACACTACAGATTATCAGAACTACATTGTGTTATTACATCATCTTTGTACTCTCGGTTAATCCCAGTGAAATCAATAAAACAAATCATGTTAGGTGAAATTCATCTCTGCAAAGATGGACAATGCAAGTCCTTCACAATATGACACAATATGATTTAAAATCTGTTTTAGATCTATTAGTACAAAGGGATCAAAATCTCCAGCTGGTCAGTTAGATTACTGTGTGGCAATAGGATATGTCTCTATTCCCATGATTTTTTCAGACTGTATTGACAGTTTGCTAGTATCCTTGGTGTTTTTCTTCAATTTATTGTCTTGTTATACTTTGAGATGCTGTTGGAATTGGATGGGAGACTAGGTAGGTCTCTAAGTGACAGTTAAAAAAATTGGTTTTCAAGTACCAGAGCTACTCATTCTTACCATGCGTGCTATATGCACCTCTTTCTTTTAAGGAAATGCTTTCCTTTCATGGAAGTTGCATAGAGAAATCTTTGCACATTGAAGGCAATGTTTCTTGAGTAGTAAAAAAGCAAGGGATAGACTGACACTCCACAGACAAAATATTTCAAGGACTAAAGGAGACAAGGCTTAAAAGTTCCTTTTCTGTGTAATTTCCTTCCAGTATTAACAAATATTTATATGAATTAACACTGAAAAATTAGAGTTCCGTGCCCATGATTCCATGCCCTAGTGCTGCAAAGGCTCACTCCAGAAGTAAAACAGGTTCTTTGAAATTAGCAATTACTGCCAATTTTCTGCAGAACTCTTAAAACTTAGCAATTATTTGAGTGCTGGTTTAGGGGAGGGTGTGAATCTCTGTTTAATCAAATGGAACAGAAAAAAATTGAAGCCTTTCAAACTTCAGCAAAAAATTACAATTATTTTTGTCTAAACATCTAGTTCTAACAATTTATGTGCTGTTTTCCTAAGACATTTTTATTAGAAGACAGGCACTACTGCAGATCTGAACTGAGTTATAGCAACATACAACCACATGCTGGTAGAAAAGTAGATTTTCAATTGGCAAACAATGATCAGAAGTGATTATTCACTACTTAGGACTAAAAGAGATTGTATTTAGGAAGACTATTTTAAAATAATTATATAAATAAATTAAATATTCATTAGTCAGATCTTGCACAGTTGAAGTGGGTATGAACTGGATGTAATTCCCAAGATTGCTTGAAGACTATATTCATAGATATAAAACAAAGAGGGGGTGGATTCACTTTATTAACAGTATCTAGGGGATACCATGACTTTTTTATTCGATTTACTGTTTCCTTAGGTAATAAATATAGATGAGCACAGCAAAAGTACAGGTTTAAATAAGAATTGCAGGGCTGTGTTATGCCAGCAGTGCCTAGCGTACAGTTAATCACAAAGCAGGAGGTAATATAAATAGTTTCTGACATTATGGGACTATAATCATGCCTACATTTCCACTAGCCCCATAGCTCTTAGAAGAACAAGAAGTATGTATCCTGAAGATAGCACAAACCCAAGAAAAATCAAGACATTTGTACATGCTGACTGTCTCCACATCTGTCTTAGTTGTGCACTTGTAATATATACAGATTATTACTGTAACAGTCAGTGTTCAATTCTGATAAAAGTTGCTGCATGAATTCCCTTCTGCTACCTAAAGTTGAATTAGATTCCAGTAATAGAGTAACAACCTTTATTTATCAACCAGTTTCCTCTGTAACCCTGTTCCCATACAAATTTTGCTTGTCCTTCCACATACTGGTACATATCCCTATTTGCCAGACCATATTATTCTGCCAGGATATATGGGGTAAAATCCTAGGAGTAATAAATCAACCATACATTTCTGTGGTTTCAGGATTTCACCTCTTAACTGTTCTTAGAAAAAATGTATTACAACAAATCAGTGGTTTAGGTGGCCTTCTGTCCTGTCTATAGTGCTGACCAGTACAAAATCTTCCAGAGAATATCAGATGTGCTGTAAACTCTCATCATAGAACAGAATCATACAGTGGTTTGGGTTTGAGGGAGACTTTTACAGGTCAACTAGTCCAACACCCTCCAATAAGCACAGCTATCTTCAACCAGCTCAGAGGTTGCTCAGAGCCCTGACCTTGAATGTTTCCAGGAAACAATCTCTCTGGGCAACCTGTGCCAGTGTCTCACACCTCCCTCACTGTAAAAGTCTGCTTTCTTGTATTTAGTCTAATCCTGCCATATTTTAGTTCAAAGCCATTATTTCTTATACTATTGCCACTGGCCTTGCTGAAAAGTTTGTCGCCAACTTTCTTATAAGCCCCCTTTAAGAACTGAAAGACAGCAGTAGTGTCTCCCCGGAGCCCTCTCTTCTCCAGATTGAACAAGCCCAACTCTCTCAGCAGTTACCTGCAAACTTGCTGAGGGTGCTCTCAATCTCACTCTGTATGTTACTGAGGAAGACATTAAACAGGTTCAAACATATCTTTCTTTAGGCATCCAGGAGCTACTTTTTGCCATGAATTCTTAATATTAATCCAAGCAGCTTTTACTAGTTTAACGCATTTACTCTTCTAATTCACATAAAATTTTAAAATTTAAAAACCAGTCATTTTTGCCAAGAATACTGCATAGAAGACAGCTTTATAGATTAGCTATAAACTGCATAGCAGAATATTTCTGTTAAATTGTCTCTCATCTGCTGCCTTTTAATTTCATTTTTATGTCTCTGTTATTGCATGATAATGAAAGGTAAACAGGAGACCTTCAGCAGTTTGCTCTACACTCACTCATAATATAGTAAAATCTTAACAAGATGTCCTTTTGACCTGTTTCCCAAAATCTATGAAGCAGTGATGACTGCATTAATTTTCCCTCTTTTGACACTGCACTTCTCCCTTGACTCCTCCTATCCAGAGTTTCATCTTCTCCCTGAATCTCTCTTCATCTTTGCTTCTGTCTCTCCCCACTATCACTCTATCTTTAAACTGTCTGCTGGAGAATTAATCATTTTAGTCAATCAAAATGCTGACATTAACATAAAGTTATCTGTGTCTCCTTTGTTATTATGAAAAAATAACCAGTTTAAAACAAACCAAATATCAGGATATAAGACAGAACTGGTAATACATGTATTGGCAGTTACAACCTGGTTTGGTTGGTATATGGAAAAGCACAGGTTTTTTTCTAGAAATTCACTGCCTGAGTTTGACTCTTGCTGTTAGAAATAGGAATAACAAAAGTGATAAAATCAGCTCAGTGCAGGCAAGGTGAGGTCTGTGCCATGGAATCTTGGCGTAGAATTTTGCCATGACTTTATGCTAATGCTGTAGGTTTAGCCTGGAAACATCAGAAAGCTGGATGAGAACATCATGTCCCAAATTCCAAAGCATTTTTTAATTCACTATTAAACATTATGATGAGAATATATTAGCTAATTCTAAATCATTACCACCTTGTGCTCAGGTTGATAATACTCAAAATCCCTTAGTGTCCCAGAACACTATAAATAATCTAAATACAAACCTCTGATTGTCCTGCAAAATTTTGGTTGTATTTAGTTAGGGGAGGTTTGGGAAAGCATCGGGTGTGGTCTTGGTAACCATGGAACTCACAAACTCAAGCCACTGAGCATCCATAGCAAAGTATATAAACTATTCACATGGCAGTAACATCCACATAAAGCCAACTAATCTTCTACCATTTTGTGATAGGACACATTGGGCTTTGTGAGAAAGATAATCTGGAATGGAGTGTCTTTGGGTTTCTCCAAAATCTGTATGGAATGGCTGCTGTACCATTTGTATCTGCATATAGCACAATAAGACTAATTGCCTATGCAAATAGCAAAGTGCATATTGAAAATGCTAATACAAATAATAATAATAGCAAGAACATTTACATTTTTAAATGAGTCTGTGAAGCATTTGAGATGAGGAACCCACCCTACCAACTGTGTATGAAAATCAGATTCTGATGTGTGCCACCTTCACTCAGGGCTATTTCATCTCTTTTCTTGTCCTAACTTCTATAATGTTAAAGAATTTCTCTAAAAATTTTTCCAGTACGTCAGCAGCAGTCAGAGTGCAGGTGGCAGCCAGTCTGGAATATGCAGCTGCAGGGATGAAGAATTTTGAGAGACCAAGTGAGCAGGAAGTAGGGCCACTAGGAAAGGATACAAAAAAAGAGGACAAGAGAACCTTCTGGGGAATGTGTTAGAAATAGGCTGTAGGTAAGTAGAATGGGAAGAGATATCAAAAATTATTTGACTACAGAAGCTTTTCACAACTATCATGATTGTCTAAACTTCAGATCTGCTGTGCTTACCAAAGGACATTTGGATGCCCTGTAGTGAAGCTGGGCTGCTGCTCATGATCTTAATTCTGGGTTTGAAACTTCCTGCCTAGGTTAGCCATGCCAGTTGCATTCCTTGATTTCTAAGTTTTCACATCTGTAAGAGAAGAATACAATCAATCATGCTTCACAGAGATGTTTAGAGGAATTCATAGGTAATATTTGTAGAGTGCTTTGAGCTCAAAAAGTGACATAAAGATGGACTTCATACCCCACAAACTACACATAACCATTTCTTTTGAGAGATAAAGTGACAACTGTCATCTCAGTCTTAACAGGAAACAGCTTGATCCCTCCCCTGGCCTCAATAGGAACAGACTCTGTCTTCTGGGCATGATTCTCATAAAGGAACACACAATATATAGCAATGACAGTGTGCACCTGGGAGTAAGCAGGGGTCACATATGCTACTAAAGGTCTTGTGTCATGAATGTGGTGCGCTGTTCTTCACCCCTGCCTTTGGCTTCTTTTGAGAGTTGTGGTTTGAATGTGTCTTATTCATTGGTACATGTGCAGCAATCTGCCACTCTCTTACATCTCAAGTACTTATATGAAGCTACAGTCAGTAGCTATGGTTGATTATTTTGCAAATGTAAAGCCAGATGATTTTGATATCATTCCTAACTCAACTGAACATTGTCCCAAATAATACCAGAGTCCAAGATAAAAACAAATAAATAAAAAAGGCAGAGGAGGACCAAGGGAAAGCAACCCAATGAAATCAGAGGAAAACATTAAGATTAATCTTCCCTGAGCCTACAGGATGGAATAGGTGACCTAGTATCTCTTTTTCTGTCTCCATTTGGTTTTGTGAGCCTCAAAGTAGCAAAAGGAAAAAAAAAAAGGGTGACAGTATCCACATAGCAAGATGCTCAGCCAACAGTTGGGCAACAGACGGGATGGGATGCGATGCCCAGCGCTCTCACCCAGGTAGGCCATGCTCCGTGCTGGGGCAAGACAGCATCTGACAGAGATGTCCCCTGGCATGAAACAGGGAGAAATGGTCGGATTTCCTTCCATGAGAGGAGGTTGTGAAGGATCTACTATTATTGCCATGTGTGGGATAAACTCGCCCTTGCCTTTCCTCACTTCGTGGTACTGTGGGCGGATGAGTGGCGGTGCCCCTTTCCCCTCGGGCATTATTATGGAGGAGGGATGGGGAGGACTGGGCGCAGGGCACGGGCAGCCCTTCGGGCAGAGCGCCCGCCTCCGCTCCGCGCCCGCTGCTCCCCAGCTCTCCCTCCAGCAGCCCCTGTGGCGGAGCCGCGAGCCCTCGCCCCGGGCCGCCGTCCTCCACCTGCCGAGGGGAAGGCCCCGGTTCTCACGGGGCCTCCCCCCAACCGCAGGCGTCAGCCGCTCTGCCACTATTTCCCA